>JAGDQP010030955.1:11548-22242 GCA_022664845.1 Lepisma saccharinum | reverse complement strand
GTTTTAACAATATATTTTAGTCTTAAAAATTAATCTTGTAGCCTTAACAATAAACTTTGTATTCTTAAAAATATATATTGTTGTCTTAACAAAATATCATGTATTCTTTAAAATATTCCTTTTGGTCCTAACCATATATATTGTATCCTTAAAATATATTTTGTTGTCTTCACAATAAATTTTGTAGTTTTAACAATATATTTACTATTTTTAATCATATATTTTGTAGTTTTAAAATATATCTGGTATTCTCGACAATATATTTTGTATCCTTAGCAATAAATTTTGAAGTCTTAACAATATATTTTGATACCTTAACAATATATCTTGTAGTCTTAGCACTATATTTTGTGGCCTTAACTATATATCTTGTAGTTTAACAATATATTTTGTAGCCTAAACAATATATGTTGTAGCCTTAATAATATATTTTACAATTTTAAAAATATATCTTGTAGTCTTAACAACATATATGTACTCTTAAAAATATATTTTTAAATCATAACGATATAATTTTTATTTTAAACAATATATATTGTAGCTTTTACTATATATTTTGTATTCTTGACAGTATATTTTGTAGCCTTAACGATATATTTGGTTGTCTTAATCATATATATTTTAGCCTTAACAATATATATTGTAGCCCTAACAATACAATTTATAGTCTTAACAATATAATTTGTAGAATTAAACATTTATCTTCTAGATTTAACAATATATATTGTGATCTTACCGATATAGTTTGTAGTCTTAACAATATATTTTGTAGTCGTAGCAACATAGTTTGTAGCCTTAACAATATATTTTGTAGGCTTAACAATATATATTGTAGTCTTCAGAAAATATCATGTTTTCTTCACAATATACCTAGTGGTCTTAACCATATATATATTGAAGATTTAAAATATATTTTTTAGTCTTAACAATATATTGTGTAGCCATAAAATATATTTTATAGCCTTAACAGATTATATTGTTGTCTTAACAATTTATTTTGTAGTTTTAACAATATATTTACTATTTTAATCATATATTTTGTAGCTTTAAAATATATCTGATATTCTCGACAATATATTTTGTATACTTAACAATAAATTTTGTAGTCTTAACAATATATTCTGTAGCCTAACAATACAATTTGTAGCCCTAAGAATATATTTTTAGTCTTAACAACATATCTGGTAGTCTTAGCAATATATTTTGTAGCCTAAACAATATATCTTGTAGCCTTAACAATAAATTTTACAATTTTAAAAATATATCTTGTAGTCTTAACAACATATATGTACTCTTAAAAACATATTTTGAAACCTTAACGATATAATTTGTATTTTAAACAATATATATTGTAGCTTTTACCATATATTTTGTATTCTTGACAGTATATTTTGTAGTCTTAACAATATATATGTTGTTGTCTTAACAATATTTTTGTAGCCTTAACAATAAGTATAGTAATCTTAACCATATATTTTGTAGTCTTAACAATAAATTTTCTAGCCTTAAAAATGTATCTTGTAGCCTTAGCAATATATATTGTGATCTTAGCAATATATTTTGCACTCTTAACAATATATATTGTAGTCGTAGTTATATATTTTGTAGCCTTAACAATACATTCTGAAGCCTTAACGATATATTTTTTAGTTTTAACAATTTATATTTTAGTCTTAAAAATATACCTTTAAGTCTTAACCGTATATGTTGTAGCCTTAACAAAATATATTATGACCTTAAGAATATATCTTGTAGATTTAAATATTTATATTTTTACCTTAACAATATATATTGTCGTGTTAGCAATTTTTTTGTAGTCTTAATAATATGCTTTGTAGTCCTAACAATATATATTGTTGAATTAACAACATATTTTGTAAAATTAAAATATATTTTGTAGTCTTAACGATATATTTTGTTGTCTTAACAATATATTTTTGTAGCCTTATAATTTTATCTTCTAACCTTCAATATATATACTATGGTCTTAGTAATGTATTTTGTAGTGTTAAGAATATATTTTTAGTCTTAACAATATACCTTGTAGCCTTAACAATATATTTTGTAGTCTTAAGAATATATATTGTTGAATTAACAATATATTTTGTAACCTTAAAATATATTTTGTAGTTTTATAAATATATATAATCGCCTTAACCATATATTTTGTAGCATTAAAGTATAACCGAACAAAAACACCAGAGGTGCAAAAAGTGGAGCCAAGTTCTTTAGCCTTAAAAAGGTGTGAAATGGGAGACGGATGAGCCAAGTTCCTTGGTGATAGCATGTAACAGGAACAAAGGAACTTGGCGCGAGCTGGCAAGAGCCTTAGAGTTGGTGGCGGTGGACGTAGTTGGTTTTAGGATCCCCACCACCCTTATATCTTGAGGATCATGAACCTTGCCACCTCGCGCCAAGTTCCTTTGTTCCTGTTACTTGCTGTCACCAAGGAACTTGGCTCATCCGTCTCCCATTTCACACCTTTTTAGGGCTAAAGAACTTGGCTCCACTTTTTGCACCTGTGGTGTTTTTGTTCGGATTTCACAGCTTTTTGTACGTGTATAATACATATACTCGCTCGCTCGGCCTCGTTTAGGTGCTCGCCCCCCGTAGCTGGCTGCGGCCCCTACTTCGAGTTTTTGGATACTTACGCCCCTTTATATTAACTACTCTCCAGGACACTGTGCTTCCATGTTGCATATTTTCAAATGTTGCACTTCAAATATTTAGGGCTACGCCCCCTTTATTTTGATCAGACTTTCTGGGGACAGCGCCCCATGCTGTGCAGACCTTTTCCCATATCCCCTTGGGGGCTGCACGCTCATAGCGGTGGTTTGATCCATTTATTGAAACATTTATATTGTAGTCTCAATAATATATTCTGTAGTCTACACCATATATATTGCAGTCCTAACAATATATTTTGTAGTGTTAACCATATAATTTGTAACCTTAACAATATATATTGTAATCTTAGCAATATCTTTTGTAGTGTTAACAATATATTTTCCAGCTGAAGCTATATATTTTGTACCCTTAACAATATATCTTGTAGCCTTAATAATATATATTGCGATTTTAGCGATATATTTTGTAGTCTTAACTATACATTTTGTAGTCGTAACAACATATTTTGTATCGTTAACAATAAATGTTGTGGTCTTAACAATATATTTTGAGGCCTAAACAATATATCTTGTACTCTTAGCACTATATTTTGTGGCCTTAACTATATATCTTGTACGTAAACAATATATTTTGTGGCCTAAACAATATATCTTGTAGCCTTAACAATATATTTTACAATTTTAAAAATATATCTTGTGATCTTAACAACATATATGTACTCTTAAAAATATATTTTGAAATCATTAACGATATAATTTTTACTTTAAACAATATATATTGTAGCTTTTACCATATATTTTGTATTCTTGACAGTATATTTTGTAGTCTTAACGATATATATGGTTGTCTTAATAATATATATTTTAGTCTTAACAATATATATTGTAGCCCTGACAATATAATTTATAGTCTTAAGAATATATTTTGTAGAATTAAACATTTATCTTGTAGATTCAACAATATATATTGTGATCTTAGCGATATCTCTTGTAGTCTTAACAATAAATTTGGTAGTCGTAGCAACATAGTTTGTAGCCTTAACAATATATTTTGTAGGCTTAACAATATATTTTGTAGTCCTAACAAAATATCATGTTGGCTTTACAATATACCTAGTGGTCTTAACCATATATATATTGAAGGTTTAAAGTATATTTTGTAGCCTTAACAATATATTTTGTAGCCTTAACAGTTTATATTGTTGTCTTAAAAATGTATATTGTAGTCATAATAGTATAAGTTGTAGTATTAACAATACACTTTGTAGCTTTTACAATATATTATGTAGTCTTAACCATATATGTAGTATTTTTAGTAGTATATTTTATAGTTTAACCATATATTTGCTAGTCTCAACAATATATTTTGTAGTCTTGACATTATATTTTGTTGCCTTAACAATATATTCTGTCGTTTTAACAAATAAATTTTGTAGTCTTAAAAATATATATTGTAAACTTAACGATATATATTATAGCTTTAAAAATTTATTTTTTAGTCTAACAATATATGTTAAATTACTTAACATATTTTGTAGTCTTAACAATATATTTTCTAGTTCTAACAATATATTTAGTATTTTTAATCATATATTTTGTAGCTTTAAAATATATCTGATATTATTGACAATATATTTTGTAGCCTTAACAATAAATTTTGTAGTTTTAACAATATATTTTGTAGCCTAACAATACAATTTGTAGCCTTAACAATATATTTTTTAGACTTAACAACATATCTTTTAGTCTTAACAATATATTTCGTAGCCTAAACAATATATATTGTAGCCTTAACAATAAATTTTAAAATTTTAAAAATATATCTTGTAGTCTTAACAACATATATGTACTCTTTAAAATATATTTTGAAATTTTAACGATATAATTTGTATTTTAAACATTATATATTGTAGCTTTTACCATATATTTTGTATTCTTGACAGTATATTTTGTAGTCTTAACGATATGTTTTTGTAGACTTATAATTTTATCTTCTAGCCTTCACAATATATACTATGGTCTTAGCAATATATTTTGTAGTGTTCAGAATATATTTTTAGTCTGGCAATATATCTTTGAACCTTAGAATTTATGTTCTACCCTTACAATATATACTGTGGTCTTAGCACTCTATTTTGTAGTGTTAATAATGTATTTTTAGTCTTAACAGTATACCTTGTTGCCATAACAATATATTTTTTAGTCTTAACAATATATATTGTTGAATTAACAATAGATTTTGTAGCTTTAAATTATATTTTGTAGTCTAACGATATATTTTGTCTTAACAATATATTTTGAAGTTTTATAAATATATATAGTCGCCTTTACCATACATTTTGTAGCAATAAAATATATCTGATATATATATATATATGGCCTTAACAATACATTTTATAGTCTTAGCAATATATTTTGTAGCTTTAAAAATTTATCCTGAAGCCTTAACTATTTATATAAGGATCTTAACAATGTATATATGAATCTTACAATCTGTAATCTAAACAATATATATTGTACAATAAACAATATATTCTGTAGTATTAACAGTATATTTTCTAGTCTGAGCAATACATTTTGTAACAATAACTATATATTTTGTTACCTAAAGAATATATCTTGTAGCCTTAAAAATATATATTGTAGTCTTAACAATATTTATTGTAGTCTTAACAATATATCTTGTTTATATCTTGTAGTCTTAAAATATATACTGTAGCCTTCGCAAAATCTATTGTACTCTTAACAATATATTTTGTAGCCTTTAAATGTGGTTTGTAGTCCTAACAGTTTATTTTGTAGATTTAGCAATATTCTTTGTAGCCCTAACAATATATTTTGTAGATTTTACAATATATCTTGTAGCCTTAAAAACATATCACGTAGTATTAACCATATATGTTTATTCTTAACAAACTATTTTGTATTCTTAACAATATATTTTGTAGCCTTAACAATATATTTTGTAGTCTTAACAATATATTTTGTAGTCTTAACAATATATTTTATAGGCATAACAATATATAGTTTAGAGTTAACATTACTTTTTAAAGTCTTAATAATATATTTTGTAGCCTTAACAATACGTGTTAAAGATTCAGCATTATATTTTGTAGTCTTAACAGAATATTTTTGTGGGCTTACCAATATATGTTTTAGCATTAACAATATATATTTTGGCTTTAACAATATGTTTTATAGCCTTTACAATATATTTTGTAACCTTAAAAATTTATCTTGTAGTTTTAATAATATATTATGCAGTCTTAACAATATATATTGTAGCCTAAATATTACATATTATTACCTTGACAGTATATTTTATTGTCTTAACAATATATTTTGTAGTCTTAACAATATATAGTTTAGCATTAGCATTATTTTTGCAGCCTTAATAATATACTCTGTAGCCTTAACAATATATTTTGCAGCTTTAATTGTTTCCTCTAGCTTAACAATTCCTATTGTTGTCTTAACAACATATATTTTAGGCAAAATAATATAAGATATACTCTTAGCAATATATGTAGTAGTTTTAGAATATATTCTGTAATGCAAAACTTATTTTACGGCTACAAAATATATTGTCAAAGCTACAATTTATATTGCTAGAATACAAAATATATTGAGAAAGCTACAAAATATATTGTTAAGGCTACAACATATATTGTTTAGACTACGAAATTAATTGTTAAGATTACAAAATATGTTTTAAGGCTACAATATATATTGTTTAAAATACAAAATATGTTGTTAAGACTACAAGATATATTGTTAAGACTTCATATATGTTGTTAAAACTACAAGATCTATTGTTAAATTTGTAAAATATATTGTTAAGTCTACAATATATATTGTTAAGGCTACAAAATATATTGTTAAGACTACACGATATATTGTTAAGGCTACAAAATATATTATTAAGGCTACAAAAGATATTGTTAGGCTACACAATGTTATTATTATATTACAAATTATATCGTTAAGACCACAACATATATTGTTAAGACTACAGGATATATTGTTAAGGCTACAAAATATATTGTTAGGCTACAAAATATATTAATAAATTACAAATTATATCGTGAGGACCACAACATATATTGTTAAGACCACAAGATATATTGTTAAAGCCACAAAATATATTGTTAAGCCTAGAATAAATATTGATTATACTAAAAGATATGATGTTAACACAAAAAATATATTATAAAGAATATGCGAAGATTAATGCGATTGTAGTACGTTGTTTGTAATTTTAAGCTAATAAAGTTGAAATTGTGTTTTCTTTACCAAATGCAATGCATTTTTTGTATAATAGAATTCTTGTAAGACGTAGTTCATGAAATATCTTGGCAAATAACTCAAACGATATGACTGCTAGTTGAGCATTGATAGTTTCGCAATTCATTGTAGATTAGAACACATAAATGTAACTACAAGAACATCAAGTGATTATAATGATCTAAGCTTTGTTCCTAATGCTTGCCAATTCAAACCGAGAATGTTACAAAGCGAATTTAACTGTAACATTTTAACAAACACGATTTTAACATACACGTTCTCACTGGTACAACTAGACTGGGAAAGAAATGAATGAACTCTACTCGATTTGCGGTGAAAGTACTACAGCGAATTACCGTTGAGAGCATCAAAGTCGCAGCGCTAATGCATTTTCAGAGTGGTACAATTAAAATGAAACTTCTGATGTTTTATGATAGTTTATTATTACATGATCAGACAAGACAAGCGCAGTAGGATGTCGTTTGGAATTCGAAATCAATCAGTTTCTCAATACTACATTGAATAGCATTGATAATATAAAAGCATAGTACAACAATATGCATTCTATTGTAGGGCATTGTTACGGGAGAAATTTGTAATCACCAAGCAACGATTCTTTCAACTTGAATACAACTTATAAGGAATATATGAAATTAGCGAATTTCTGCTGGAACGTAGGTAAAGGAATTATCTTAATGCGATTGTAGTATGTTGTTTGTATTTTAAGCTAATAAAGTTGAAATTGCGTTTTGTTTACCAAATGCAAAGGTTTTTTTGTAGAATAGAACTCTTGTAAGAAGTAGTTCATGAAATATCTTGGCAAATAAATCAGACGATATGATTGTTAGTTGAGCAGTAATAGTTTCGCAATTCATTGTAAATTAGAACACATAAATGTCAATACAAGGACATCAAGTGATTATAATGATCTAAGCTTTGTTCCTAAAGCTTGCCAATTCAAACCGACAATGTTCCAATGCAAATTTAACTATAACATTTTAACAAACACCATTTTAAGATACATCATATCACCAGGAAAACCAGACTCGGAAATAAATGAATGAACTGTACTCGATTTGTGGTGAAAGTACTACAGCGAATTACCGTTGAGAGCATAAAATTCGCAGCTCTACAATTTTCAGAGTGGTATTCTTAAAATGAAATTTCTGGTGTTTTATGTAAGTTATTTATTACAAGATCAGACAAGACAAGCGCATTAGGATGTCGTTTGGACCTCGAAATCAATCAGTTTCTCAATACTTTATTGAATAGCTTTAGTAATATAAACGCATTGTACAACATATGCATTCCATTGTAGAGCATTGTTACGGGATAAGTTGTTAATCACCCAACAACTATTTTTTCAACTTGACTACAACTTACAAGGATTATATGAAATTATGGAATTTCTGGTGGAACGTAAGTAAAAGAACTATCTTAATGCGATTGTAGTATGTTATTTGTGCTGTTAAGCTAATAAAGTTAAAATTTCATTTTGTTTAACAAACGTAATAAATTTTTTGTAGAATAGAACTCTTGTAAAACGTAGTTCATGAAATATCTTGGCAAATAACTCAAACGATATGACTGCTAGTTGAGCCTTAATAGATTCACAATTCATTGTAGATTAGAATGTCAATAAAAGGACATCAAGTGATTATAATGATCTAAGCCTTGTTCCTAATGCTTGCCAATTAAAACTGACAATGTTACAAAGGGAATTTAACTCTAACATTTTAACATACGTGATCTCACCGTACAACTAGACTCGGATAGAAATGAATGTACTCTACTCGATTTGCGGTGAAAGTACTACAGCCAATTACCGTTGAGAGCATTAAATTCAAGGCGCTAATCAATTTTCAGAGTGGTGCTATTAAAATGAAACTTCTGGTGTTTTATCTTAGTTTATTGTTACATGATAAAACAAGACAACCGCAATAGGATATCGTCTTGAGCTCGAAGCCAATCAGATACTCAATACTTCTTTGAATAACGTTAGTAATATAAACGCGTTGTACAACAATATGCATTCCATTGTAGGGCATTGTTACGGGCGAAAATTGTTAATCACCCAGCAACGATTCTTTCAATTTGACTAGCACTTATAAGGATTATATGAAATTAGCGAATTTCTGCTGGAAGCTAAGTAAAAGAACTAACTTCATGCGGTGCTTTTAAGCTAATAATAATGAAATTGCGTTTTGTTTACCAAATGCAATATATTTTTTGTAGAATAGAACTCTTGTAAGACTTAGTTCATGAAATATCATGGGAAATTATACAAACGATATGTCTGTTAGTTGCGCTTTAATAGTTTCACAATTCATTGTAAATTAGAACACATAAATGTCAATACAATTACATCAGGTGATTATAATGATCTAAGCTTTGTTCCTAAAGCTTGCCAATTCAAACCGACAATGTTCCAATACAAATTTAACTATAACATTTTAACAAACACGATTTTAACATACAAGATCACACTGCTACAATTTGACTCGGAAGCAAATGAATGAACTCTACTCGATTTTCGGTGAAAGTACTACAGCGAATTACCGCTGAGAGAATCAAATTCGCAGCAACAAAATTTTCAGAGTAGTACTATTAAAATGAAACTTCTGGTGTTTTATGTTAGTTAATTTTTTGACATGATCAGACATGACAAGTGCAATAGGATATCCTTTCAGCTCGAAATCAATCAGTTTCTCAATACTTCATTGAATAACGTTAGTAATATAAACGCATTGTACAACAATATGCAGTCCATTGTAGGGCATTGGTTATTGGAAAATTGTTAATCACCCAGCAACGATTTTTTCAATTTGACCACAACTAATAAGGATTATAGGAAATTAACGAATTTCTGCTGGAACGTCAGTAAAGGAATTAAATTAATCCGATTTTAGTATGTTATTTGTGCTTTTAAGCTAATAAAGTTAATTGCCTTTTGTTTACCAAATGCAATGCATTTTTGTAGAATAGAACTCTTGTAAGACGTAGTTCAAGAAATATCTTGGCAAATAACTCAAACGATATGACTGCTAGTTGAGCTTTGATAGTTTCGCAATTCATTGTAGATTAGAACACATAATGTCAATACAAGGACATCAAGTGATTATAATGATCTAAGCTTTGTTTCTAATGCTTGAAAAATCAAGCCGATAATGTTACAAAGCGAATTTAACTGTAACATTTTAACAAACACGATATTAACATACATGATCACACTGCTACAACTAGACTCGGAAAGCAATGAATGAACTGTATTCTATTTACGGTGAAAGTACTACAGCGAATTACCGTTGAGAGAATCAAATTCGCAGCACCAAAATTTTCGGAGTAGTACTATTAAAATGAAACTTCTGGTGTTTTATGTTAGTTAATTATTGCAAGATCAGACAAGACCAGCGCAATAGGATGTCGTTTTGAGCTCGAAATCAATCAGTTTCTCAATACTTCATTGAATAACGTTAGTAATATAAATGGATTGTACAAAAATATGCATTCCGTTGTAGGGCATTATTATGGCCGAAGTTGTTAATCACCCAGCATCGATTCTTTGAATTTCACTACAACTTATATGGATTATATGAAATTAGCGAATTCTGCAGGAACCTAAATAAATGAACTATCTTAATGCGATTGTAGTATGTTATTTGTGCTTATAAGCTAATAAAGTTGAAATTGCGTTTTGTTTACCAAATGCAATGCATTTTTTTGTGGAACAGAACTGTTGTAAGACGTAGTTCATGAAATATCTTGGCAAATAACTCAAACGAT
>JAGDQP010030954.1:1570-18524 GCA_022664845.1 Lepisma saccharinum | reverse complement strand
AACGTGGCCTAACCGTTTCAAAATTTAATGATTAATACTTTGATCTTTATCTTTTCTAGAGTATATTTTACGAACAAAAGAGTCACATTGCACTCATCCACATCATCATTAGGTTTCATTACTGGTCTTCCGTTCGCGGCAGGTCTTTCAAGACAGGTTCAGCCCTCTACATTCGTTCCAATCTTGCATTTCTTCTACTGGACTTGCATCTGCCTTCTGCCTCTTTACATTCTTCCTCCTCTTCAAATCCTTTCAGCCACACATTCAATTGCGTATTTAATATACAGTGTGTGCAAAAGTAATGTGCTGGTAAGTTTCATTTCGTCTTATTTGTTGTCTTCAAAATTGCTTTCCAATTCTCCGCCATGATTTCTGATTAGGTAACTCCCGTACACATTAAACCTTTTCTATTCTTCTTCATGTATACACTTCAAATGCTTCCCATTGTCTTCCATAATTCTTTCGGAGAGTCGGCATTTCCTTTCCATTAAACACAATTCTAAAAAAAAAAAAAAAAAATACTGAACTCTGTGTTCATTGGACCCCTGGAAAGATTTCCCTTTTTCGTTCTTGTAGGCTTCTATCTCCAATTCTCGTATTTTATTTATTTTTTATTTTTATATTTTTAGTTTATAGTCTCATATTTTTCGTATTTATTTCATGTCTTGGTTGTATTTTGTGCTGAAATATAGATGCGCAGAATAGCTCAATCGTAGTACAATTCTGTCGTCACTAACACCAGAAATATTTATAGTATATGTGGTTGAAAGTAAAATCAAGATGATTTTTAAATATTTATATATTTGAGATCAGAATTCTATTCCATGGGTATTGTATATTGTTCAGTGAGTTCTAACTTAGCTGAAAGATTAACGCTCTTGCTTTTGGTAGAACTGTCCTGGGTTTATTCTCCATGAAAACGCACGGATTTCTCAATTTTGACTCGGCTTTGCGAGAACCATTGGGAAGACCCATTTCCATTGGTCCAGTAATTAATGTCGCTGACTTTTGATCAGCAATTATATAGGCACACAGGTTCGAGTCCCGTGAACCCTGACACTATTCTGACAAAGGTTTTCTAGGGCTTTCTTCAGTTTAATTAGGAGAGACATAAATTAAGACCCTAGCCGTCTTTTTCTCCATCCTTGAAGATTGTCGAGGTACGTTATACCTCAGGCATGAGCCGTAGCTGCACTTGGCGTTGTACTGACCACGCAATAATGAATTGATTGAAATCCGTCCGATAGTCCTAAGTGTTCAGTTTGGGTTATAGCACAATGAAAATTAGCACTGTATATGATGGAACTGAAACACCTTTGGATATCGAATATCGCTTCTGCTATAGATCTATATATGCGTGTGCGTGTGTGTGTATGTGTGTGTGTGTGTGTGTGTGTGTGAGAGAGAGAGAGAGAGAGAGAGAGAGAGAGAGATAAATTATGCATCTTTTACACGAAGACACATATAAGAGATGAACTTGTACTTTTTAAAATAAAAATGATTGTTACTTGTATCCTTTTGTTTCTGAAAGCCTAGTTTATTCTAATCTTCTAAGATAGTTTCTTATTTAAGTACGAATTTAATACACTAGTCCCGTGATTTTTTTCTAGTTCCTTGATACTGAAAGCAGACAACACATTCGCATGAACTCTTCACCGCTCAATGATACGAAAATATGAAAATGGTCTTGTGCTTCTTTGCCAGTGTTACAACAATTCACTTTATTTTAAGTTCATTTAACGGTGTATGTACCAGCTGCTGGTCATTCTTTGTTTTATCACATGATCAGACACTCCAGCAAATTCCAAAATAATTGACCAATTAATAGATCTATTTCCGCGTCAGCAACGACTAGAGATAAAAAAAATATTTGCAGCTATTTGGAAGCTGTTGGTCATTTGAGACATTTCGATTCGATCTGCTATGGTTATATACAGTTCATGCTGACAGCGAAAACATAAAAGACTGAGTGAAGTTGGAATCTGTCATTTTTCACGACCATATAATGAATGCTCTCTGTTGTGTATTATAGTTACCGTGTCATCTGAAGATTCTTCACAGGACCAGAAGTACTAAATGAGTTTCTGCTTGGTCGAGATTGTCGCATTTAAAAAGATTCGTTTATGTGCTATACAACATCTAAGGTTACCGAAAGCTATGACTCACAAGTAAACATATCGACGTAAAGCAAAAGCTTTTTGACCAAACTTGGTAGTTTATAAAGCACGGTTATAAATGCTTTGGTCCATAAAAATGGGCCAAGTGGCCAAACATCTGATTCAAGTAGATACAGTGTGATTTAAGTCTGGAAACAGTCTTTTATTTCTAAAACGTTTAGAGAAATAGGAAGTCACGCTTTGCAAATGGAATTGCGCAGTCTACAAGTATTATTGCGCCAGTTACGACACTAATGACAACAGTAGGATCTCTATTTTGACGGAGCAGACAGACAACTTTCGAAAAAAATATTCAACGAAATTTTGTAAAATTGCCAACTAATAACTTTAAAAGAACCAATCAATTAATATTAATATTTTGTTTCTAGTAAGTGAAGATTAGTATTCGTTAAAGTAGATTTGCATATCAGCTTGACACTTTGGCTTATTCTATCCTGTTGAAAGCAATAATGAATAAGGTCTCTGCTTTGAAAGACAGCTTCACAAACATATAATCGCATAATTAACTTGTCATTTCACTATGAAACTTTGAAAAAATATAATCCTGGCCTCCACAGTGTCGTAAGGTTACAGATAGTAAAGTATTACACTTTATACTATATTGAACATATACGTAGTTAATTAATGCATCAGCTGTGCATGATATATAGCCGATTAGGTTAGGTAACGTAAGTTTAAGAAAGTGTTACATCTACTCCCGCAAGTCAAGTAAGGTACGCATAAGCAACAATATACGCATAGTTAAACCAATACTTAAGCTAAAACATAAATAAGCATAAATAGAAGACATTCCATGCAGTACTTCATGTTTACTTCAGCAGAAAATCACTTCACATCTGTACATCAGGAAAAGCAGTTGAAAGAAACAGCATTCGAGACATTCCGATTTAATCCCCAGTAGGCTTAGAAACTTAGTTCAAAAAAATCCTTTCGACAGGCCTACACGCTGAGGTAGGTTTCGAGGTGTTTTTGATTGAATTTATTGGGGTAAGTGCAGATTAAAAGCTCTTTAAGTAAATATACTTTTATCATTTTATTTTCATTATAAAATTACAAATACGGTAACTAATTACCCTAATAGGTTAACTAATTACCCTGCAAACATTTTTGTTATTAGAACTGAATGCAGTGGTATTCCAATTGAAATTAACAGGCCCAATGAAACCCGCCACCTTATATACCCCCTAACGAAATATGAGCGTTATCGAGAAACCACTTATTGATTTATAGATTAATCATCAAGAGCTTTTCAATGTTACCTCACAAGACATGGTTTTAAAAATTTCGAATTTCCACCCCCACCCCCACTCGTACCACCACAACCCCTGAATCGTTGGTGTCACCGTAAACTTCTTAGGGAGTACTATAATTTATGCAGATAAAGTTTCCCTTTAAACTCCATTGAGGCTGATAAATATATATTTTCAAAATTTCAACCCCTTCCCCCGACCACCCCGTTGGGCCGATTTTGCTCATTGACGAACTTTGCCGAGCTATTAAGTCTAGAAATAACATAAAATTTGGTTCAAATATCTTCAAAATTATGGCCGCTAGCGTGTAAATATATACATGACATGGTACCGATCTCAATAGGTAGATTTTTCATCGAAATCTACCTAATACGGTCCAACATTTAACCATAAATCAGAAATAGAACAAGACATACACTATCAAATGAGGTCTTTAAGATATATCTTTGTTTTCTTAAACTAAGGAGCCAACATGTGCAGTCCAGAAATACACAGTGAGTTACGTTAAGTTTGACTTTGCAAATCAAACCGGTTGAAACAACCAAAACACACTCAAACAGTCTACAATCTACAGATATTGATTGTGTATAAATTTGGAAATATTAACATTCTTTTGTCTTCCCTGTACTCAACTACAGGTAAAAAAAAAATCTATTCACCTTATTTCGTCCTGGTCTAGTGGCTTCTGTCGTGTTTTCGGGGCTGGTAAGCAAGTTTCACCAGACGAATGCCGATATGGTATATAGTCGAAGGCCCTGGACCTTGCCTTCCCATCCCGCGTAAGAGTGCTTGCTTCCAGACTCGTGCCTGTCTGGCTCATAAACATAGTGTGAGTTAAATTTAAAAAAAGATCAAAATGAATTCCATACACAAAAAACGACAGAAAAAAATGGCATTTGCCGAATCAAAATTACGCGAATGCAAAATGGAATTTAGTACCAAATTTTGGAAATTTTGTTTATAGTTCTTTACTATATCCACACGTAAACAACTTTGTTCTAGTCGTGGTGTCGTCCATACTGACAGAGGATTTCTAGAATTACCCTCAATTTCACTACGGGAATGATGATCCAGAATCTGGACAAACGCTTTGGGTGCTACCTTTCTCTTACAAGCTTCCGAAAGATTGCTTGTCAGTGTTCATCATCCCTCAAATATTCAAGGGACTTAAACCATATCTGTCATAAATTAAAACTTTAGAAAGCGACCTTGCTTCAGTGCACCGCTAAGCGATTCTTAGTTCATCTTTTTGCAAATAGGATTTAAAGAATCGTAACACGCGATCTTCAACAGTAGCTCTCGCCCTACGTTGGGCGTAGTTCTTTGTCCTTGCTGAATAACCAGATAATAATTAAGTGGCTCATGAATTACATTTTTTGTCATCTGAAAAGCAAACGAGAATGTTTCATACTCATTAAAGTTCACCTTGTTGACAACGAAATTTTCATTAGCACGTATTTTCTAGAGTAGACATGTCAACTCGAAGCCTCATGCATCGTTCAGTATTCATTGGTATGGAGCGGATATGAAACTGTACTTCGAGTAATGCTAGAATATTCCAATATTCTGATAACGATCACAAACTAATGTTCAATCATCACATAGAATTAATTGAAAGTGATAGGCCTAAATACAAATCTCTTGGTTTTATTAACAGAGCAGGTACAGAGTTTACAATGGTCGACAAGCTAATGAGACTATATTTTACTTTTATTTGATCGAAATTAGAAAATGAATGTAAACTTGAGAAGATTAAATATTACGTAATACAGCATCTTTAATGCAATACGGGCCTGAGGGGGTTAGGGTATTCCAGAAGTACGTGCCACGTATCCGCAGAACAACTAACTAAGACTATGTTGTTAGAACTTTGCAGCTGTCAGCCTTAGCTTGTTACATGAAATATCTACTTACTACTGAAACTGAGAATTTGGAAACTATTGGCGTACAGTGTCATTAGAATAAGGACATAGCTCTGGGAATTGTGCTGATTAGGTTGGGATGGTGTAGGACACGTCAGTGGCGGGTTAAGAGCGGTGATAGCGGTGCCCACGCCCCGGGCTCCACCTACCACACCTGCTCACAAGTGAATAATTGCTTTGGTCGCTGACAAAATGTCTATGCCGTCTCAGGACTCTTATCATGTGCGCTTCGCTGTAATGGCTAATAAGCATGACTCTCCATAATCTGAATAACCATTATCATGTATAGGATAATGACTCGAAGGTCCCGGGGTCGAATCCCGGCAGGGGCATGGATGTTTGTGGATTTTAACTAGATGTAAATTGTCAAATCATGACGGGCCGAAGTCAAAAGTTACTAGACTGGCCCATATAAAATAAAGTTTACCAAAGTTTATCATGTATAGGGTACGGCGAGTGAGCAAGAAGATATCTGCCTTGGCAAGTGAGTCCCCGTGGGGCTCCAGTTTTCTCTCAGGGCTCGGTATAGCGGAAAATAAGATATTTAGGCCAACAGTATCAGTGTACGTTCACGATTGTGTTCGCGAGCCATCATCCGTCAAGTTCACGTACCCCGGGCTCCTGATTTCCTTACGCCGCCACTGAGGCAGGTCATTTAATTTTGTGTCTAATCGAACGAAAACTCAATTTGCAACTGACTGTATCCCATACAGTTTCACACAATATATATTACATAACTTTGATCAAACCTACATAGTTCTCGTTGAAATTGAAAATAATTTTAAAAACCTTTAGGCAACTTTGGCTCAGGGCGGGAGCCTAGTTCTAATGGTTCAACGCTTACAGTTGTTCACGTCGGTTCGAGCCCAGTTTAAGTCAGCCAACGTGACTGAAGTATAATGTTCCTCGATCCCTCAGGATGATTCTAGAATACAGGCCCTAGCCAATTTGTTTCCTATTGATTTCCAATGGCCATAGCAAAGAATTTTTTTTTAAAATATAAAAGTCCTAAAATTATAATCATTATTGGTGTCCTTCTGGTAGTACAAGGCTTTTTAAAGTAAATTTATCTTCACCGTTAACTCCAGTAATCATCTTTGCTCTTTACGTAACTGTTTCAATCGTTTAATTCAGGTTGGATTTAATAGTTTATACCTCCAGACTGGGATATGGACGATCCCAAAATACCGTATAATACATATTCACATTATTATATCATACCCGTTATAATTCTTTCCTCTCTCCGGAAATGGTACAAATCGAACACTGATTTAATATAGAATTCCTATTGTCACGAGTTCTGATTCTAACAGAAGGTCCAAATTTGTGACGGTGTTCAGACGACCAGTCACTCTAAATCAGACAGAGACTTGCAAAGCTGTAAACATTTAAACAAAATTTGATGAAAGTGGAATTATCTATAACAGCACAGAACTCTTAGCAAAGTGGAATCTAGGACATTTTGCTGTACGGTACATTACTAGATCTCCGAAGAGATTAGTTATTTACCAGGTAGGTCCAGTTCAAAAGTAATGTCTTACTAAGACTATCATTAGCTTCATTTTAAGCAAAATGTTTTTTATTTTTATTTTTGCATTATTTTGATCAAATTGTATGCGAATTACGTAAAAGGTACTTTATTATGTGTAGAAGCACATTAATTGTTACATACTATTCTAGAATAATGAAAAACAGAGCTTTCTGACAAGGCTGATACACTTTAATAACAAAAAGAAACTAAATTGTAACAGTTTCGGAAGTATACCACCTTCTTCTTCAGACTGCACTGGATTTTCAGAAAGCTGTGTTTTTCTTGTGTAAGTGTACAGACTTTAACCTATGAAATTATGTAGAACACTGGTAAAATAGAGTTTATATGAACAATGATAGTAGAGATTAAATAGTTCACAAAAATAATCGATATCATTAATCGATTCAGATGTAGATACAGTATATGGATTAAGAAGTAATTGTGAATGAAGTAATTGTGATTAACACAATTAAGCACTAACATTATTAATATGAATTGCAATTTGAATTACAATATAACAACATCAAGATAGACTCAATTTTTAATTTTCAAAAATATCATAAAACAACTTTTTTACTGCTATTTCATTTGTTTTCAGAAACTTTAAAGAAAATCATGTGATTTGTTATATAATTCGAGCTTGATAAGCGTCTAATATTATTAATATGTAATGTAATTAAGTTATTAACGTAGCTGTTACGAGTTCCGAAGTTATTGGTTAAATATGTTTCATTTTATTGGATGTAGGCTGATCGTATGATGTTCGTTATGAACGGTAAAAATGTATTCAGTATTCGAAGACTGCAAGGTTTCAAATTAATATTTTCCCTCAGCAACGGTGATTTGTAGCTAAAATGGAAGCAATGAATTGAAGATAAATAAAACTGACTAAAGTTATTGCCAAATGACAATACAAAATTTAAAAAAATAATATGAATTTGAAGTTGTGTTTAATAGCTCTATTTTCACCAATTAAATGATACGCATTTACATAGTAGAAGCAACTTTGGAATTGAAGACAATGGCGCAGAGAGAAGGTAGCTACAGAATCATAAATTGTTAGGTGCCGAAACAAACAACTCCGAAGTTGTCTCCTTTCTGCACTAAATTGATGAATGGAACACGAATGTGCCCCGTATAACGCTCTACCAAATCAACGGAGATAATTCATCTTTCCCATAAGCTTCCTTGATGGCATAGAACCAGCTATTGCTAACAATAATGAACCTTATATTACCGCTTTGTCCGTTTGTTGATTTTTAAAGCAATGTTTTAATATCAAATGAAAAAAAAACACATAATTGTTGCGACTGTGCTTTGAAGACAGATGGAAGACACATTTTTAAAATCAAAACGTAGTAAACAACGACTTATTATTATTATTATTATTCCATCTTTATCCGTATGTCCGTACGAAAAAATATATATCAAGTACCACAAAGCGTTGATAAACGGCTGAGGTGTTGTTGGAAAGGTCTCGCCTAGACTAGTTCAGAGTCGCCTGAACCGTCTTGATCGCTTGATCAGTGCAGTGTGTTCCGAGATAGCAAGGATGTCCAAGTTTTACAATGTTCTTCTATAAGGAGTATATCGGGTGCAAGTGCAATGGGTAACGCGCATGCGTGATGATGCACAATGGTAATTTAGGTAAAGGCACCTTCATTCCTTTCTTGTAATTACTATGGCAGTAGATTTCCAGCGCTCGGTATATTTTCACACAAAGGTGAAATTCGTATCAACCCAAAACATAGAGTTGGGCAATTTTTGAGATGCAACAATATTAAATACATATCACCAGAATTAGTCACAGTACTACTATATATGTGTAGCCCATTTCCAAAAGCGCCCTTGTCCAAAAAAATGTAAAATTGAGATATTGTTATTATTGAGCGTATTTCAGTATTTTCTAATACATTGGTAAGGTTTTATGATTCTAGAACGTCTGTAAAATCATTTAATTATCATAAGAAAGTAAAGGACAGAAAGAAAAATTAACAATAAAATCTGTATATATTTACTTTTTAAGTCAAATCTTGGTAAACTAAAACTTCTACTGCTATTACGAAGATATTCATGGCTGCAATTTTTTCCCTAGCTTTGAAAAATAAGAAGTGTTTTTGTCAATTTCCGACACATTTATGGCGCTTGATAAGTGCGGTTTTGGAAATGGAATACAGATATAATTCTGGTCAATCATTTTTTTAACATTTGTCTATCGATGTAGGGCTCATTTTTATCATATTCTTGCATCTCCAGTGCGATGTGAACTCACCGTAAATGAGGCATATTGAGGAAGCGCTCCACATATTTTCAACCTACGGCACGAAGTGAGATGGAGTGGTCAGTCACACACTCGACTGCCTTTACCTCCCAAGATGACCAGGAGTACCAGAGCTGCACGGATGGGAGCACTGAAGAAGTCCCCAGTGTGTATTACGAAAATATTGTAGCTCCTGGAACGTCATTTCAGACACTGTACTATCCCATCGATGATACAATATTACCTAACAATATATATGTAGACTAGTACTAAACTGCAGTGATCTTGATTCCTTTAAGATTCCAAAACAAACACAGTCTAAATTTGATTTCCAATACAATCCTCTCCTTCTCATTTAATAATTAGATTTTAACATTTTAACAAAATAGTTCCGTATAGACAGCAGGCTTGTAAAATGCACCATTGGACTAAGGAAGCTTTAAAACTAATCATTAAATCGTTCCGTCCGCTGCTACTTCCAAGCTTTCTCTATAATGCTCACGTTCGATTGCAATGTGCACATACTAATGCATTATTTAGTATCCTTCAAGGAAACGGCCTCTTTAAGAATTCTTTTTCCCGTGTCCTTTCCTTTCAGGGTTTCTTTTTCTCCACTAACACTAGTATCCTACTAACATGAAGTGATTCAAAGGATTTGTTTATAAATAGTGCATTTCTAATGTGCCGACGAAGCAAAGGGTCAAACAGTTTAAACAGTAGTAACTAATTAATCCTCTTTAACTTGTTTAACGACTGTTTTCCTGCCAAGTAAATGCATTTCCGTTCAAGTATACCAGGATATATCCGTAGTCGATTAGTGATTTCTATCAAAGAAAACAAGCACGCAAAATCTTGTTACAATCTTTATTTAT
The DNA here is from genome assembly GCA_022664845.1 of Lepisma saccharinum. Taxonomy (NCBI): domain Eukaryota; kingdom Metazoa; phylum Arthropoda; class Insecta; order Zygentoma; family Lepismatidae; genus Lepisma; species Lepisma saccharinum. The sequence continues at coordinate 8,512 of JAGDQP010030954.1, read as the reverse complement.
TTAGCAACTAGCTATTCCTGCCGTTAGTTGGTGTGGGTACAGACTAGGGGTTGGCTTGAACCGGATCCTCAAGAAACCGAGAACCGGATCCTAATGAAACCGGTTCTGAAGGAACCGGAGATCCAGGTACCGGTTTCAGGATCCGGATCCAGGTACCTGTTTCCAAGATCCGGTTCCACGGTTGCAGGATCCTGATACCCGATTCCAAGATCCGGATCCAAATAGCCGGTTCCAGAATTCGAATCCGGGTACCCGGTTTCAATAGTAACCGGAATCGAATTCGTCAGGTTCCGGGTAATGTAGATCCCGATCAATGTGTCCATCCCTAGTACAGACAAGCTATATAAGATAATATTTCCTATTTTGCATCATGGTAATCGAATAGACTCTGCATTACGTCACAATTTCAAAGCTAATTTGGCATGTCATCACACTATTAGCTGTTTCAATAAGTTGGACACAAATCCAACTACTTGTCGCCGTAAACCTGATTCATAAGAACAAGTACTTACAGGGTGATCTAATTCTAAAAACACATGTTTATTTGTAAAACACTTAAAGGAATGGAAAACAAATGCGCAATGCGCATTAAAGGATAGTGGGTGGAAAGCACTATCAACTAATGGGTAGGTTCGTCATGACCGCCATCTTGAATCTTCTACTGTTTTTCTTAATGGGAAGCGTGTCGTGTAATATCAATCTAATCTAGAAATTTTTCAGACATATATTGGTGAAGTCAGTTTTGCCAAAAAATTATTTTTGTGAGAGATAAATGAGTTGTGGAATTAGTATGCGTAGTTGATTCAAAAGTCTGGAAATACTCTGTTCTCTTTGAAACGGTGCAAGAAATTAAAACCTCTAATGAGTGCTTGGTAGGTCGAGCTACTTATGTAAGGTATGATCATCACGGCAGTCATCTTGAAACCGGCCATGTTCAGTGTGCTTGGTGTGAGTATGAATTGTGTTATAAGGACTTTTTCGTCGATTATCACTATTGTCAGTATCATGTTTCAAATGGAAATTAGCTTAGATGTTTCCAGATGACTCGTGGAAGTCCATACTTTAACCTTTTCTTCCCTTATTTAGCAGTTTATCAATCAAACTCTGGTCCCACCTCTGCTCTTGCCAATCGATGGACTGACCTATGTCTCACGAATTGCGTTATTAGATTAATTTACCAGTCTGTCTCATGGGTAAAGTGTATAATCTTTTCTATTATATTGTATGGCTCGTGAACATTGAATACGCAAATGACTCCAAGATTAAGAGTTATACATAGAGCAATAGATTGATTGATTGAATTATTATCAACGCCTCAAATAAGCGGTTAGCTTCTAAGGACAGGGTCTACAGATTTTTGGTAAAGTGGACTCCGAACCACTCTGTTCAAGAGACCCCAGCGGGAATCGAAAGAGATACAGAGATATGTATGTTCGGAATAACTAGTAGGGATAGGAAGTCAAATTAACGTATCCGACGTCAAACAAAGGTAGAAGATATGATTAAGAATGGAGATGGGCCAGTCATATAGCAGACGAACAGATGGAGGCTGAACGACCAGGGTTGTAGATTGGATTCCAAGTAAAAGAACTTACCTCGAAGACCACTGAATACAAGCGGGATAGTAAAATTACTGTGGCGTTTCGAGATTTATAGAAAAAAGTAAGGGAGGCTTTCAATTAGCAGTAAATTATAAATGGATGAGTATGTTGGTTATATATATAAAACACAGCTACAGCATAAAGAGAATTCATTGAAAAAGCCCTCTAAAATACAAGATGTGGGACATAATCTCGCAGCCGAAACCTCGCGTTTCAAAACTTCATCAGCGGGAAAGTATATTGTTTCTGTATTTTACCTTCAGTCTGTCTGCTCCTTTGTTAATGTTTGGTTTTGACTCCATATTTCTTGCCTTTCAAAGTGGACCCTGTCTACAAAACCATGCTGAGAGACATGTCGTAAATTATCTCCCGACATGATCAAAACTTTTTTTCTTTTCGGAAAGTATAATAAAATGTGATTTTACAGTAAGATTTTCTAAAATTTCGTTGAAGTGGGCTTCGAACCACTAAGCTGATCGAAAAACTGGCAAAAGTAGAGAAATGAAACATACCATGGCTGACACAATACAAAGTTTGCCCAAGTTTTTTTTTTTTTAAAAAAAAAAAAACAATGATGGAATATCATTACCCATCCTTCGCGGTCTGCCCATGTCGACCATTCTGACAAGGTTCCAAGTTTTTTCTGTCACACCAGGCAAATGCCGGGATGGTACCTGCAAATTAGGCTCTCGCCGACTACTATTCAACATTCTCTCCCTCACCCTATCCCACTCTGAGATGCCTAAAGGTTATACATAAAATTCAGATTCAAATGCGTTCTTGATTATCTCGAACAGTTTTTGAGATATTCCAATCGACAGTTGAAATTTGATAATTATTAATTAAAGGCAACTGAAGGGCGATTCTTATAGGTAATTTTCTGTTGATTAAAGATAAAAAATAGCATAACTTTGAAAGTTGGTTACTTATGGTAATGCATTGCATTTTCAACTTGTATTATTTTATTTTCAGCATTGGGAATTTCTATCCGTCTTCGTGTTTTTCGTAGAATTTGAATTTGATTTTTTTATTTATGTCCTTTAGGCATCTAAGGCTCAAGGGGGAATAGAGGAAGGGAAAGAATTCTGGAAGGTGTCCGCAAGGCCTATTTTGAAGGTGCCATCCTGGTAGCATTTTCCTGGTGTGACTGAGGAAAAACTGGAAAGCCTATCATATTTTAAAATAATTTTATAAAATGAAATATGAATAATATCTGGAAGTGAATTCTCGTAACATGTCAAACTAATGTGACCCCCTTATATGCTTGTCGAGGACCCCTGGGGGTCCGCGGACCCGAGGTTGGGAAACACCGTTTTAAGCGTTTTACAAATAAACAGGCGTTTTTAGACTTAGGTCATATTATTTTTATGAACCACATTTTTGGCCATTGCGCCCGTATTTATGGACGAAAGCACTTTCTAAATGTCCCCAAGTTTGGTCGATAAAGCGCTCTGAACCATTGATACGTTTACTTGTTAGAAAACAGTCATATCCGTCTTTATATGCAACCCAACTAACACAAGCGTTATGTGGGTTGTATAAGAGGTAGGATATATTACTTAATATGAAAGGATATAATTACTTAATATGAAAGGATATACCAGGTGTATGCATAAGTTTTTGCCGTTTTTTTGGTAAAGAAAACACGTAATTTTCAAGGGAAATTAATTTTGTTTTATTCAAAATATTGGCCATCGGCTTCTACACATTTCGCCCATCTTTCAGGTAATTGATGCATACCATACCAGAAAAACTGCTTGTCTTTTGCGGCAAACCATACGTCGAGCCATTCTCAAACGTCTTCGAAATCGCTGAAGTGCTGCTCTGCGAGCGCGTGCCCCATTGATGCGAAGAGGTGATAGTCAGATGGCGCCAGGTCTGGGGAGTACGGCGGGTGCGGAAGGATGTCCCATCCAAGCGATTTCAAGGTGTCTTTCACTGGTTTTGCTGTGTGAGACGGCGCATTGTCGTGTAACACAATCACTTTGCCATATCTTCGAGCCCATTCCGGTCGTCTTTCGATCAATGCGTGATTTAAATTAATCATTTGTTGGCGATAGCGTTGTGCATTAACGGTTTCGCCGGGCTTCAAGAGTTCATAATACACATGGTCTTCTTGCCGAAGCGGTTTGGCCTTGGTGTTGAAGGACCGGCTTAACCAGGTGAAAGCCACGATTTTTTACGCTTCGGGTTTTCAAAATAAAACCATTTTTCGTCACCCGTCACAATTCGATACAAAAAGATTTTCTTTCGTGGCGTTGAAGCAGCATTTCACAAGTGACTTTGCGATTTTCCATTTGACATTCATTCAAATCGTGTGGGACCCATTTACCCAGTTTATTGATCTTCCCCATTGCTCGTAAACGTCTGCTGATTGTTTCTTGTGACACATTTAATGCTTTTGCCAATTGTTGTTGAGTTTGAGTTAGGTCATCCTCCAATAACACCTGCAATTGCTCGTTTTCCCACTTTTGTGGTCTACCAGAGCGCGCACTCTTTCACATTGAAATCACCACTTTTAAATTGTCGAAACCATGTCTCACATCTTCTAATCGATGGAGCGTGTTCACCATATGTTTCTACCAGCACACGATGACTTTCAACAGCCTTTTACTTTTGATTAAATAAGAAAAGCAATGCGTGCCACAAATGTTCTTTTTCAGGCACAAACTTCGACATGACAACTGAACGATACAAAGACGCTAGTGTTTGGCGGACTCAACTTGTGTGTGTTTGTAGTTTAATGTCAGACGAACAAAATGACGTATGTGTCAAATGAATACGCTGCGTACATTTCGCTGGCGCCATCTCTTAGGTAAACAAGAAACTACTTATGCATACACCTGGTAATTACTTAATATGAAAGGATATATTACTTAATTTGAAAATACAGTATATATATTACTTAATATGAAAATATAGTTTACTAACTAACTCCATGCTTACGGAACTCGCAAAGTCATCTCCGTAGTAACAAACGTTAGCGATCGGACCGAGTCCTGGGCAATATTAAACCAGTTTTCATCTTGAAGATCTACCTCTCGAAGATTTCTTCTAATACACCTGCCATCCCAACGACGTCTTGGTCTTTCCAACAGCCTCTTTCCCTGCGGCTTACCAACCAAAATAGAATATAATCTTCGTTTTTACTCCCATCCGACATGTATTGCATGACCATCTTAGCCTTCGCGATTTCATTATTATTATAACGTCGGGTGAATCATATGATACATATGCAGTTCCTCTTCATTATGGAGTCTCCTTCATTCTTCGGTCAGCTCGTTCCGTTTCGGCCCGCATATCTTTCTCAAAACCTTATTTTTAAACACACTTAATTTAAGTTCATCTGTTAGGATTGTACTCCAACTTGCGCAACCGCAAAGCATTACCGGCAGAATAAGTCTTCTGTATATTTTTAGTTACAGCTTTCTTGATATTAATCGCGCGCTTAGGAGTTTCTAAACTGAATAGAAACATGCGTTGCCGATGCTAAGCGACTTTTTATTTCTTCTGTGACCTCGTTCTTGGTAGTTACATATGAAAAGATATATTACTTAATATGAAAGGAGTGATAGCTTCCTACACATCATGAGGAACGTAAGATAATTACAAACTCCTGAGAGTAACTTATTCTCAAAGAGTGTGACTGAAATTTTGTGGACGCCGAAAGCTCAGCGGCCAAACGTTTGTATGAAAACGTTTAGCAGCAAGGTGTTTATTGTGAAACGGAATTGCTGGTGGAACTTGAAAAATCTTCTGAGGAAACAACACGAACTTCAAACAAGAAGTAAAGATTCAACACTTATAACGAAGATTCTGGATCGGCAAGACAATTCGAAGAAGATTTTCAGCTTGCGGAATGTATGAATCAAGAGAATACGAAGAAGAAGCGCCATCAGAAAGACAATTGTGGTGATTGTGGAGTTTTATTGGCAACAAAAATACAAAAATCCCTGGATTCAATGTACATGGAATGCAAGATATGGTTCGACGAGAATTGTGGCTCAGGGAAATGTTTGACAGTATTTGGACTGTTCCAGGTGTGTGAGGATTGCTGTATTCTGTTGAACGTTGAAAAGCTTTTGCTGACAATATATTTGTAATATCTTAATCCGTATATAATATTTGCTGCATAACTTTTTTAGTGATGTTATATTTTAAGTTTTAGGTTTAAAACGTATCATTCAAATGATTTTTTTCTACTTTTAAAAGTGAAATTTGTACGTGGCAATATTAACTTCAGGTGCTTGCAATATTGCCAGATTATTTAATGTAACAAAAACAGCAATAAACTATATGGAGGGTTCTAATATAAAAATTTTAGTTGGTGCTGATACACAAGGTCGTACGTAGTTGATGTACTACTTACTCTTCATCTATGACTGAAAATTAATTAGTTACTTCAAATATTCCGAATTGGTGGCGATATTTGCTCCCTTTACCCTAATAAATGCATCTGCACTCGTGTACTTGTCAAATTTCTCATTAAGCGTAACAAAGCGTTAAGAGAATGTTAATCGAAGTTATGTAAACATTTTATGAGCTCGTCAACACTATTTACATGCCATGTTTTAACAGTTTCATCCATAAATAAAAATTGAAATTAGATGTGCGCTATATTTAGTTGCAGCTAGATTTACAGCTTCACTGTGTGTGTTGGGAAAGTTTTTTTTTCACACTACAAGCCTCTTTAGTGACAATAAATTAATATTTACTTATTAAAAATTAAAGTATGGTAAACACGAAAGCTTTGCTTTATAATTTAAAATGAACACTGAAGAATGTAACATAAAATGTATAGCAAAGGCTGCGATGATTAGCAGAATTGTAAATGAATTGATTGGTTCTCTGTTATTATTTACAAAAGATGACAAAGAAAAAAAGGTAATATTTATTTTAAGTGCCTGAACCTAGGTAATAAGGAAAATTTAGTCATTTACATTATGATTTAGAAATAATTTGATTAAATGAGAGTGTTATGTCTGAATTTGAGTTTACTTTATAGTCTTTAGGTACCAGGTGCGTAAATATGAAACCGCAATTTATGTACAGAAAAGACACAACGATTGGATGACAATGCTAAGAACTATTTTATTCGAAGTATTGGCCATCGCTAGCGATACATTTCTGCCATCGTTCCCGCAATGTGTGAATGCCAGACCAGTGTTGCAAAACAGTCATCAAACCATTTTCGTAAGATGTGAAGCGCTGGTCAGCAAGTGCGTGTCCCATGAATGCAAATAAGGGAAAATCGGAAGGCACCAAGTCTGGTGAGTAAGCCGCATGCGGAAGGATTTCCCAGCCAAACGTCGCAATCGTTTCCTTGACCGGTTTTGCTGTG
>JAGDQP010030953.1:6059-22242 GCA_022664845.1 Lepisma saccharinum | reverse complement strand
GTTATCCAAAGTGTATTATACCTATAGGGATTCAGTGTCTATAAAAAGTATAACGAAACTCAAGCGGAAAATCGCTAAGTCCCCACGTAAAATTAAAAAATGGTTAGCGTCATAGGATGCATATACATTACATGCACCTGTACGTAAAACCTTTCCGCGAAAACAGTATTATGTGAGTGAACCGAATGAACTACTCCAAATGGATCTAGCGGATATGCAGAATGTAGCAAAGTATAATGATGGGTACAGATACATACTATGTTCCATCGATGTGTTTTCTCGGTACGCGACTTGTATTCCTGTCAAAAATAAAACAGGACCTGTGGTAGGGAAAGTCATTACATCCATTCTGGAAACACTGGAACTACCATTAGCCCATTGCTAAACGGATCTGGGCACGGAATTCTGTAATCAACACGTGAAACGCGTATTTAACAAGTATGAGGTGAATCACTATAGCGTACATTCCAAAATGAAAGCGTCCGTTGTCGAACTTTTTATCCGTACACTGAAGCAGAAAATCTACAAATACTATACAGCGGAAAATACCTAACGTTACATTGATGTACTGGACGAACTCGTACATAGTTATAATTACACAAAACATTACACAATTAAAATGGCACCTAGCGACGTAAATAATTCCAATGTGAATCAGGTTAGGTACACACTCTACGATAACCAACAACAACGGAAACCAGTATGTAAGTTTCATTCTGAGGATTACGTCCCTGTAAGTAAATATAAACATAAACTGGAAAAGGGATACCTACACAAATGGTCAAGGGAATTGTAGATAAAGGCAATGAAGGCACACCGATAACAATAAAATCAAAGACTGGAATGGTCATATCAAGGAAAGTTTCTATACATAGGAACTGCAAAAGGTGATTGTAGGAAAGCAAACAACGTACCTTATCGTAAAGGTGTTGAAACGCACAAATGGTTGGGTCTATATGAAATGGCTAGGATATCCGTCAAGTATGAATAGCTGGGTACGCAGACTAACCGTTCAGTCATCAACATGGTGTCATCCACACAAGGAGACGAGTTCTATGTAACCTTATCGTCCAATCCTAGTGCATACGTATTTAATAATTATTCAGACGGAAGAAAAAAAGAAATCGCAATATATTAAAATTCCTCCCGGGTACTATAATTCCGTGCCGACATTGTTGGAAAGTATTCCACAAACATTAAAGGCACAAGAGCGAGAACAGGTACTTGAAGAGGCAAAGAAAAAAGAAGAAGAAAACGAACGTCTACGCATATCACTTGCAAAGTTACTCAAGGTCACCGTAATCAACAAACAACTAGAAGCGGAACTAGGAACCTCCGATAAACATGACGTGGACAATACAGGTGATCATCCACGCATTCGGACGCGGACATTGAAACTGCTGTCGATGTTCCTCGTATCTAGCACTATAATTATACGCGGAATCGGGTATTCATTAAACATAGACGATATCCTAAACGACATTACGTCATTTCCAAGAAACCAGGACTACAAAAGCTCCTCGGTACCGACGCATTTCCGTAACATCGTCAATCATCACATACACATGAATTATCAAGCCTGGGTGGTTGGACTGAGCGAACTACACATACTACTTACGTTTCAAAATGTTATCAACGATCAAAAAATATACTGGTTTGATATAAAGGATGGTACCAAGGCGAAACACCGTATTACACCTGGAAATTATTCTACCATCCACCAATTACTGGACGAAATGAATACCTTGACACCATGGATACAATTATCCTATTCGAATACGGTGCAAGTTACAACAACAGATAATATACAGGCGATACGTCTGTCACCCAAGGTGGCATTGCAATTAGGATTCGAACTTACCCTTAACATTCTAAAGGCAGGCGCCATACAGAAACAACCCTATCTGAGTATTGGGTATCCGCAACAGGTGTTTGTGTATACGGACGTGATTCAACCTCAATATATAGGCGATACCAAAGCACCATTACTACGTATTGTAGCTATGAGCGATACGAATCATACCAAAGTGCAAACCATTACGTTCGAAAACGTACATTATTTTCCGTTAGCAAACTAAGTTTCGATACCATCGAAATCCTACTAAAAGACCATGCCGGATGTAATTTGCCATTCGCGTCCGGAACGTTGACAGTGACACTTCACTTTACATGGCTCTCGAAATGAAAGTCGCTGTACATCACGGACGTGGAATCCCGTATTTTGAAGGACCTGTGCATCAACGGGGGCATGGTATCGGAAGTTTATTCCGTTGTCTGTTTCGATTTGCAATGCCATTCATCAAACAGAGTGCAAAGGCCGTTGGACGACAGCTGCTACAGACAGGAATCTAAGTTGCTCGGAATGTGCTACAAAATCGACCTGTAAAGGAATAAGTAAAGGCGCGGATGCGGGAAGCGGGATCGGCTTTAAAGACATAGGCGGAAACAAAGTTTAATCAATTGCTTACAGGAAGCGGTAGACTATGGGCACGCAAGCAAGAAGCACGAAGACTTATTGGACCACCAGTAAAGCGACGAAAACGTACAAGTAATCGCCCACGTGACATCTGTAGTGAATTATCATACCGTCCTTACATCGGGTAGTAAAGAGTGCTGCACCAATGAATTTGATTTGGTATCTACACCCATGACGCAAACGGCTATTGAATCGTCACGAATGGTTGATTGCCGACCCCTGCAGCAGTTACTTGGACGGACCGTTGTTAGCCTCGAGCACGTCCAATGTCTCAAGGGTATACAGCTGTTCTTCCCTGCAAGTCATTGTGCACATTACCAACACCAGTGTCCAGCATTTCGCTGCGCACTGTACGAGACCCATTGATATGCCAAATACTTATAGTACTATGATCTCGCACGATACGTTTCCCACGATCGGCCATGCGTATATAACCCCTCCCCTATTACTCCAAGCTCCAGTATACTCACGGTTAATGATGAAGATAATGATCAGTGTACCTCCATGTGACTATGTGGCATGATGACATTCTAGGCATGGTGTAACACGATTGTGGTACAGCATCCGTATTAAGTGGCATTTATGCACTGGAAACAATACCTAGAATCGTAAACTTGAGTCCGTCGTATCGTGAAGGTACACCTTGGATCAGTCCGTATATAAATAAGCAAAGGCGGGAGTTTTTCTTTGATCCCCTCGCACAACCTCTGCCGAGACCCCTTGTTCATTTCCACCAGCTCAATTGTAATGCCTTCCATGTAAATGACATTCAGTACCAAGCTGATGATTCCTTGCTATGTGGTATGTTTGGTATTGTATACCTCTACTTTAAAGTACGTAATGTAAATATAGAATCTAAATTTTCAGCCACCATCCCAGCATGGAATAATCAGCTTGTACAACAGTACGTCAGATTAATAAAAAAGAAACCAACATGTAAATTAAAAAACAATCAAGACGTATATTACAACACTTATGTAGTAGAGTAGATCAGTTGTAATACCATATGTAGTAGAGTTGTTTATTGTAATAAAAACTTTTTTACTTCTACTCCTTTGGTTTTTTGGGTTTCATTTCAAGAAATGACAAAGCACCTTCATCTCTGGGTTGTATATGCTTATTGGCACTAGGTGTACAAATGTAATGTGAATATGATATCCACCACTTTTGGCGTTTGTAACTTCATCCAAACACTGTAACTGTATGCAGGTTCGCAGTGCGCATGCATACTCTTGCAGTGGTTGATGATACGTACAATTGGTAATATCAACTTTAAACTGTAATGTGCGCAACGCTGGACGTGCATGGTCCTCAAGGTTTGTAACATTCCCGAGCTGGAAAATCTTACGTAAAACAACCAACTTTTCATGACCCGTTCAGAAAAGATGGATCCCATCTCGCAGCATTGTGCAACAGGATGGCGGATATGTGATACACTTTATGGAGGTATTCCACTCTAAACCGTGTACATTAATTGTTAGCCAATCCAAGCAATGGAATAGCAGTGTGGCATCACATGTAACCAAACAGAATTCACGAATAATGTACTCCTGGGGTGAAATCTTAAAACCTTCAAAATCAATAATGTATTGCCTTGCGCATTATACACTTGAATACGCTAGGTTCTGCTGCTGAAGCACTAAAGGGATCAATTGTGCAATGCATTCGGGATCCTTGAGAAACTGACGAACCAATGTAATAAAAGTCTCTTTAATATATGGTTATGACACTGTGGAACAAATATGGAATAATAGTCGCCAAACAGTTTATATGACTTTCCACATGCTTGGTAATCACAGTTCCCACATGCAGTTCTGCGCTTTACGTAAATTCTACTCGGTACACTGAATGGAATTGCTTTGCAGGTACGTACCTATCTATGGTGCTCAACACGCATTTGTCCACAATAGTCACCCCGACAACTCGGGCGCTGCGCCATACTAGGAAGGAGGCATACACGTCCACTACGTACTAGGACGATTACATTGTATCACTACGTACTAGAATGTATACACTGGTCCATTAAGTACTAGGATGTATACACTGATCTCATGTGGGTTTGAAGAGCGCTTCCATGACCTTGGCTAGCATCATGTCCACCAATACACCACGATTCTGTTTCAACATACGTTGAAGTCCTCAGTCAAACTTTTCCTTTAATTCCACAAGAGCTGTTTCGTGGGATGTCATATACGTTGCAAACAAACCATCCACTGTGAACAGGTCACGTAAGATTGCCTTTGTACATGCAGCAAACAATGTAGCAATCTCCTCGGGCGTAGCGTCGGGAAATAAGTGTCCACCACGATGACCTGCACAGATGTGATCACGTTGACTTGGTTGGTTTGTATAACACCCTATGCAGAGGAGACAACGGGCAAAGTCGTACTTATTAACACTGACCAATATATACGGGTCATCTACCCAGCGTGCCGAACACTTATGCGGCGTTGAGGACTTATTACTGGGCACGGTTGGAATATCTTTGTCCATGTTCGAGCTTTCCATGGAGACTGATAACCCCACTCCAGCACCAACACACTTTAACCAATCGCACGAACATACGCAAACGCACTCACACACACCAGCTCTTATACGCTTACTCCCATTACTCCAGCGCCGTTGGCTTTGACCATTTCTACCTGACAGGTCCAGTCACAAGTGATGAGGGGCGTCAAAAGTGATGAGGGTCCTTTGTTCGACCACGTAGACGGTCACGCATCAGTGAGTCCGGGCATTTAAGAGTTTTCCATATGCTAACGCACACTCACTAACGCAAGGTGTGGGCATGTATTCCCACCATAAGCTAAACAAGGGGATGCATATCGCAACTATTTCTACTATTCATTCAAGTTAAGTTTGGTGAAGACACAGTTTTATTTTCATTAACAGTGTTTATAATCTTAACTCAAAGTTTCAGTATAACTCAAGAAACACACTTAATTTACAGTGAAAATATTTTGCTCAGACAACATAAGTAGTTGAAGACATTATTAAATTTTTGTGAATGTAAAATATCACATTTAAATTGTAGATTATAATATTTTGTTGAGAGAATACGTAAAGATCGAAAGGAATATTATAAAAAATATGTAAAAATGTCAAATACATCAATGTAGAAACATGAACGTAGGGCAATTAAATTAATCGAAATGTTTATCAAAGACCCTCTAACTTTTTCTTCAGACATTGTAAATTTCTTTCATTATTACAATAAGTCTTCATCAGAGTCACATTCTCTAGGGTATAGCATATGATCTTCCGAATTTTCACAATCACTTCCACACTGATGCTGCTCCAAGAAGCTTGTACAAGTTTGGATATATTTCTTTCTTCTATTCTGAATATTAACTGGCATATGTAATCCAAGTATGGAGAATAGAGAGCTAGCACCAAAGACGTGTGTGCTTCTATTTTTCTTTATAAGTGTTTTCCCTTAAGAATTCGGCGGACAGTAGTGGGGCTGTAGACTCCCGCAGCGACCCAGCAGTCATCGAACCCACTACCTTCTGTATAGGATTCTAGGTCAGTGCAAAGTTCACCCGCGTGCACTACATTTTTTTCTTTCATATCCTCGCGGGCCATGAGTTTTTGTGCTTTCTCATACAAAGGCCTAGGGCTACAACACATGGCGAGTTGGAGCTCATGACTAAATCACAAACGCATCGCGCATTCCTGAGAGCGGTAAGTAGTCCTGAATATTCTCTGGGTGGAATTCTTAAGATGGGTGCACTAACGGAAACATTGGTCTTCATAACTGGTTCAGACAAAAAAGGTTGTACGATCTCCAAGGAATCATGAACTTCTGAGCAGGTTTCGACCCATGCACATGATGACAAAATCTACACTATGCCGTTGTCATTGCATAGCTTAACTGCTTAGAGATATAATAAGCCGCGAGTCTGCGCCGAGGAACGGAAAGTGAATACTGACGAATGCATGTACCTGGAGCAATTCTATAGTGACTGATATTACCTTCACAATTAAAGCGCAATTTTTGAACCATTGTTTCTTCATTACAGTATTACTTTTGATACATCACGATGCAAGTTGTGTGTAAAATGTCTTTTCCTGTTTCTATATCGTCATTAAAGTTGATGTTATCAATATCAAAACACACTGGCTTGTCTTTAACTGTGAATGGAGGTATATGAACATCATCATATCATCTCACTTCTTTCTGCATTGCATGAGCGAATCTGACTTCCACGTTCTTTACTTTCTTGAAATTGATTCCAACGCCATAATTTTACAATACGTTTACCAAATGTTTGTTTCTTGTTTCTTGTAAATAGTAGCGAAAGCCCAATGGTTAGCGATGTCTCAGTTTGCTATCGGAAATTACTATCGTAATGTTTTGGCTGATATTTAACTTGCGAATCGGATTTACAGCTAGAGCCATTAATTTGGATAGATTGCTGACTGTTTTACTGACTTCTTCAACTTGTCTTGCTGTGTGAATCTCCGAGAACCTTCTACCAGCCAACTCATGAATCGTTGGAGGATTGGTGGAGAATTATACTCTTCAAAAGATCCATCAAATTTCCATTTTCATTGGCAAAGATTTCGTTATGAATATTATCTGTGATACTTTAAGCACTGCAGATGCCTCAGCATGAGAAATATCTTATGGACGGCCTTTTCGATGGTGTTGGTAGTGCATATATTATCGAAGGCATTCCTCTGTGGTGGACGTGCAAAGGTCACATATGGTATATTTTTCTGGATTAGTGACTTCAGATTACGCTTATAGTTACTATTAACTAACTCCCTGCTTTCCACGGAAGAACATTAAGCTAAGTTGTGTTGACATCTCGCATACTTATTATATCGCAATGTTCCTACTTAAATGTCTCTCACGGGAGGTAATAGGTAGAGCTGATTTAATACGCGGGAATAGCCCATATCCAGGTTTTATTACAAATGTGTACAAGTTCCCGAAGTTTTACAAAAGGACCGTCCGGTACCGATTCTATATACAAATGTTTTAGTTACGACATAACTATCATGATCTCCTTTTGACGTATTCTTGTCTTAGGTGATAGGTTTAATGTGAGGGTCAGCACCACCATGAATGGACAAGTGCTTAGAAGGAGATCCCGCTAACAGGCTCAGCGAGGGCCAGGAATTTGCTCCCATTTCAAGCAAATCGAGAGCGGACGAGTGTCTAGGTTATTGGGCTGGAAGGAGGCGTTCTGGACCAAGCATCAAAGAAAAGGTAAATTGAAGCACACAAGTCCAGGCAACTGGATTTGCAGGAAAGTGTTTCAGGCAACTGAGAACGGTTTATAGCGAGAGCGAGTGATCCTGTTGCCCTGATGTCTGGGGTTTTATAACGAAGATTTGGGTGTGGTCCTCCAAGTCCATTCTCTTGCGACTCCAACACAATTTTTTGTTTTGCTGTTGAGTTTGTCGTTGTCGTCTGCTTGTTGTTGACATTCGTGTTACACATGTTTGTTTACATTGTTTCCCTCGTTGCACTAGCTGCTTACGTTGTGTGTTTTCGGCACGTGTTTATATGCACGAATCATTAAAAAAAATAGCGGCACTATTTTGGAAAGCTATTTTTTTCTAATATCGTCTTCATGGCGATAAAATATGCATTGCAGGATATTAAGTAATTCGATGTCTACTTAAATATCTTTCGAAGATGGTAACGATCCAGTTTCATGTGGTTCTGATGAAAATTTTCGTCTTTCGGCATAAACCAAACATTTTAATTGGTATTTCATGTACGCAATTATGTTCCTAGGATCGTTAAAGAGAGAAGGCAGCACTTCAGCGTATCAGGACCATTTTCAACGACGTTTTAATCTTTTGTCCCATAGACAGTATCTGCACTAAATGAAGTTCACCCTCTGCCTCTTGACAGAACAAGCATTTGTTTTTGTCCTATAGAATAGTAAAGGATCTTGTTGAACTTGGAGCATTTTCTGTGGCCTTCGTATTTGCACTGTTCACTGTTAATTTCGATAGACCATACGCACTTTTTGCAGCCATACGCACTATCGATCCACGTTAAAAGCCTCCTCGTATCATCGTTTCCAATTTTCATAATGACCTTTGTGAACTATAAAGAATAGCAGCTTTTGTATAAGAATGCTGGCTTTACCTGCAGGTCCTTAGAAGATAAGGTTTCAAGAAGAGATTAGACCGCTAAATACTGAAGATCACCAAATTTGCTTCTGTCCACTGTGGTCGTTGTCACCTTTTTTTTAGTGATTCAAGAGATTAATTTCAAGTCATATTTCCTTTTTTCTGGTCGTGGCAAACGACGCAGAGATTATAATAAAGAAGTTTAAGATTTGATGGCTCCATTTTAAAAGTTAATTATACAGCTTCATTTCTAATACAAAAAAGAAAGAAAGATAAAACAATATATTAACAGATTTCTATTACTGAACAGATTTACTCATCAACTTAACATATCATTCAATGACAAGTATTGAATGTAGCAACTGGTAATTTATGGCAGAAAAATGACAATTCACTCCAAAGATCTGCTGCATTTTCGCTTTGTGTAAAAACTAAAAATGTGGCAATTCAAGATTAATATAATTCTCTGTAACATATTGTACTTGTGTAGCCTGTAAATGCTTAAAATGTAAAGGAAAACGTTACAAAACACCAAAAGTTCCTACCACATTCCTTGTGATGATATTGCAGGTGGTTAAAACATAAAGAATTTTGTAACCCTTAGGATAAAAATATAAGATGACTAACATTTTGTCACGTGTTAGAATTTTAGACAATCTTTTGAAGGATAAAAATCAAGTGTTAGATCAATTTTAACAAGCAATGCACACGGAATTACACAATACCCCACACTAATCTGCTTTTTGATTTTGAATCCAAGCCATGGTTTCATTTTTTCGCTTAACTAATAGTCTTGACAGGTCATTACTTATTATTAACAAACTCTTACTTTATTTTCCCTATAGGCAATGTTTTCCTTCCAGTATCACATTTCCTCTTCTTTGCTGTGTACAACTTCCGATTGTCGTCTCATGTTATACACAATAAAACTATCTCCTTTTTTCTCTTTGCTTGACACACCTCATTACATCTTAATAGTTTTGTTATTGTACAATTCTTACCTAAATTAAGTTTTAACAACAGGTACTTATGTATCGGCGTTAATAAGTACCTTAAACAACCTTCACCATGACTTGTTATCACCTAAGCAGTCATGAAAACAACCTATTAGTAAAATTTTCAATGTCAAAGATTGATATCTTGACCTCCACCCGAACAAAAACAGAAGCTAATCAACCTGTTTTATCTTTGTTATCTTCACCATTAGTGTAATGACTAGAGCTAGAACTTTTTATGTAATATCATATTGCAAAATATGTACATAAATATGTAACAAAACTAATGAAATATGTAGAATAATGCAACTAAGATAAAAATATGTAATGCTAAATAAACCAAATATGTATTGCAGGGATAAACATTTAGCTTTGTTTATCTTTTCATATACATAAAGGTGATCCAATGAATGAAGCTTTTCACAACTCAACTCACTAACACTTTGATGCCACATTTCTATGTAGTTTACGTAAAATATTGCGTATCACTAATACATTTATTCACTATCAGATATTTTGCCATATTTTTCTACGGTCGTAGATTGCCGCCAATCAGAAAGGATTTACTTGTATGCTGAAAACGACCTTCCCACGTCGTAAGGTATCAATAGCGCAGGTGGTCTTGTCATCATGCTCATTTCGAGCTACATTTACTCCAAGGAATGTCTAGGAATCCTCTATGTCCTTTGGGAAATCCCTTGTGCATCCATTGCGCAATTTTGAAATATGCATATTAATTTTGGATAGAGCAGGGTTGAAATCTTTCAGGATACAATGCTGCCTTAGTTCTACTGTTAATCGTATTGGAAATATCAATCTCTAAAGTTCATTTTTCCAAACCTATATTCCCTATAAAGCCGAAACAGAGCATTTGTGCACCCAGATGGTTTGCACTATTTTTCTTATATTCATATCATGAATCTAATGACGTGGTTTTGTCGAAATTGTTTTGCAACACCCTGGATATACTGACAATCCTGAATATCTCTTTGCCCCCTGGGACATTTTTAATGGTTGTCGAAAAACGAAGTTTAGACAGAAATTTGCAAAATAGGTATGTTTATGTAAAATGAACACGAAATATGTAACATAGAACGAAGCATAGATATAATAGTAGATAGACTTAGCACACTTCCCAATTTCTTTCTGCGCTTAAACTAATGGGTTTTTGTTCAGAGCAAGTGATTTTGAATTTATCCACTCGGTAGCTATGGCATTCTGAGAAAAGAACATTAGTTTTAGCGCAGCCAGAAACGGGAAAGCGTGTTAAGTCTATCTATTATGAGGTCTATGAGGGAAATACGTAATTTAACATTGTTTCCGGAAGGTCGTTGAAGTTTCATAAAACTAGTTCCCAGTTCATGTTATCACTGTTTTAACCGATCGTTCTAATTACTGATAACGGTTCTGTTTCGGGGGAGAAATGTCATTACTAAAGCTAGAATCTTTGTGTAATTACATATTCCATTTGCAGCTATGTAGGAAGCCAGAAAGTAGAAATGTAACACTAGTATTGTGAATTGTAACATTAATATCATTATATGTGAATTTTATTTTACATATTATACAATACGTACATTAAGAACTAATTCTGTGTTTTCTTTCTCTTTTTCAAGTGATATGTGAAATGTTTTCAACCAACTTTCACCAACAGACTGAATTTCTAGAAATAGCAGGTGACCCTTGAGTGACCAAACACCGACTCGTCTGAATGTCTCTGGCTATCTACAACAACATCCAGTCATTTCAACATTTCCCAGCAAGAAATAGCATCTTCACCTTACAGCTATATTCAGTGTTGCCAACCAATAATCACTGTTTTATTTTCAAATAATTTCAGTTCATCAAAGCCATTAGCCGTACGCCCAGCGACCATGGTTTTGTAACCTGACCTAGACTACTTTCCGGATTATTTATCCATTCCCCTGGATAACGGCCTTGTTCATGTGGATTGGACTCCACCTCTTTTATCTTCCAGAACAGCATAAAACATCATAAAGATACCATCATCCCGAGCTTGACAACACAACACCAGCTAATGAAGTTCATCGTCGCAGTTCTCACTTATCCAGATGTCATCCCTCGGCGGGGCAAATTCTTCGAATATTCATCCCTACAAACATTCCCTCTTCTAGCCAACCCCGTTTATCCTTCTTCCTATTGTTCCTGCTCTAATCAAACGTTTTGTCTTCTTTTTCGCCTTACAGACGTGTCAGCGACACACTATGTTTGTTCTTTACTTGTCTGTTGGTGTAGCCCACACAAATTTCATCCGGCAACATCCAGAAGCAACTTTTACCAACATGAATACACTACAATCACTTCTAGCATGCTGTTTCTAGCCTTCTAGTAGTCGGCCGCTGACTAGCCAGTTTCCGGCCACTCGCCCAGCCGCCTTCACCTGACATCAACTCACGTCATCAGCAGAAAGCCGCCGCAGCTTCCGACCTTAGTCAACTGAGAGAAAGACGTCCTGTTTTCACTATCCACCAACTATTCCAGTTGTCGGCCACCTAAGTACCGCAGCACAAAACTGTAAATCTGTGGAGGTCTACAGCAACATGCTGCGTCTCGTAAATTGTGGCCCTGCAGTCACTTTTACCTCATCTAGCGCCGCCGTAACTCTCGGTAGGACAGGGCAACTACCTACAGAAACTTCTAGTGACTCTTTATAATGTTATCAGCCTGCAGTCTATTTGGATTTCAGCACTTCTCAACGACACCGTAGTCTCTAGTAGTTTTTGTGGAATGGGTTTACAACTGCCTGCACTGCCCTTCGATGCTGTCAACTATTCTTCAACTTAATCTAATCATGCATTACAGCACTTTTGGTTGACTGTTACGAAATCACTTTCGACAACTTGGTATGTTCAGTTTAGTGCAGGGAGTACTGTATTTAATTAAGTATGCACTCAATATGTAAAATAATAATTCGTATTCTAAGAATAAAATGTATTATATGACTAGTGAATACGAACGACTTCAGGTACAATGTATTTTGGTGTATTTTAAAATACTCCCTCAACTAAGCAAAAGTTGAAAGTTTGTTAAATTCAAACTACATACAGAAATAGCTGGAGACCGAGGTCACACTGCTGTAATGATTTATTAAGTACCTCATTTGGGAAAGCCAGGACGTCATAATTGGACAACAACAGCTCATATAAAAAGAACAACTACGACCTCTCTCGTCACCATCGGATCATAAACACTAACTGTTCATCCTTACTCTACTACGTAATCTTCTTTAGGACAGGTCTCGCTCCCCATAAAAGGTGGAGGAAGCAAATATCAGTAAGTTTGCTTCAGAATATTGCAAGTCAAACTGCAAAGTAATTTCTAACACTCAAAATTTGAAATATTAATTGTAAACGTATCCTGTTTGATTAGTCTCCCAATTTGTATCTCTCAGAACTTTTAATAATGTGTGATAGAATTCCTATTGATAGGCTTGTAACTCACAGAATTGTAATTTCACGGGCTTATAACTCTAGGTACTGTAAACACTATAATAGAACTGTTAACTATTCGCTATTCTAATTATATTCACTTCTGTTTAAAACAATAATTTATGAAACATTTATTCAACTTTGTTACTGTTAATCGAATATACTTAGTTTCAATTATATTAATCCCATTGTAATATTGTATCAGTAAGTTCAACTCCCTTTTAAACGTTATAGTAGGTATGTTGATGATTGCTCTAGTGTATGGAAAGGTTCTAAGAGACAGTTGGGGAAGTTAATAGAATGTTTGAACGATGAAGAGAAAGGGATAGAATTGGAGTGTGAAGTGGAAGAAAATAAAGCGTTGAGCTTTATGGACATTGGAGTAGAGAAGACAATTGAGGGAAGTTTCGTGTCTTCGTGGTATCAAGAAGAATATGCATAAGGTATTTACTGTCATAAAATGAGTATGAGGACGACGCTACGAAGATATGCTTTATAAAGAAAGGATAAGGTTGATAAACACCAGTGAAGAACAGAAGAAAAAATACACAAGTAGACTACAGCGAGGCTAGAGCGAGGTAATTGAAGAATAATGACTACAGTGAGGAGGACAGGAAGATGAAAAACAGAAAGAAAAGGAAGAGAGATGAAGAAGGGTAGAGCCGAAGAAGAGATGGCAGGAGAGTGGTGCAGGAAGAACAATAGATAGGAAAGAGGAAAGGAGGTGAGAACTTACAGGAAAGGCGGGAACAATATTATTGAGATAGTAAGAAATAAACGAAATAGGAAGATATCAGTTTATGACCAGGGAGGCGTGGTGAACAAGATAAAATAAAAGGAGTGCGACATGATATATGTGAGAGAGACAGGGAAGAGATTCGGAGTAAGATTAAAAAATCACAATGATGATGTAAAATTGAGAAGGGATATGAATGCAGTTTTCAATCATGTGAAATGATGGACCATACAATAGATTGGGATGGTGCTATTGCTATGGAAATAGAAAGCAGAGTACTTGTTAGAAAATGGAAAGAAGCAAGAAGAAGAATAGAGGAAGGAGGAAAGGTGATGAACTGGAATAGTGGTTGTGCTATAAGTGAAGAATGGGGTGAGATATTTGAAAGGGAGGAAAAAAGGAAAATAAGGTTGCAAATTTGTTATATTGGTTATTACGCATTATTTTAGTCTATTGTTATGTTCTTAGTAATTTTATTTTAATGTTATTTTTAACCTGGATCTTACCTATTTTGTAGTTTTATTTCATTTTTTATTTTTGGTGTTAGAAAGCTTTCAAGAAACTCTTATTATTGAGATGTTTGTCGGCTGCTTGGCTAAATAGGTGAAGAGATAATTTTCAGATGAATGTTGTCCGAGGAGGGGGCAGCGATATCCGGGACTATGTGAACTTTTAATGAACTCTGAGTTCTGATTAGTGGAATGAAAGAAGAAAAGCTAAAAATTAATTAGATATGAAATCTGATTAGTTCTTACGTTTAGATTGATATTTTGTTTTCCAAGTTTTATCATTCACTTTGATTATTTGTGTTGTAAAGTCTGAAGAAGGAGGTGTTATATCTCAAAACACATTATTTTTTAGTGTTTTTGAATTAAGTGTAATATCCGTGTCAGCTTCTGAATTAAATTAAGATTATTTTAATATCATACTTATTGAAAATGTTTGAATGGCTTCTACTTCGTAAAGCAAAGTGGTATTTAGAAGGCAAAAACACATTTCCTTAAAACACTATAGGATTCAGAAAAAATATTCAGTTCAACATGGCCTCTAAACCTTAACACTAGGAATGCAAAACGCCTTTACTCAAGAACGAGTTCCCGGCGTCGGGAAGTGGCGGCCCCATCGCCCAGTCAGTTTTACTGGCTGCAATCAGCCCTGGCAGCTGCTAACATCGTTGCTGCCAATGGGAAGTCCAACAGCAGGGCCAAAGTGCTTCTCTGTTGAGAATTTTTACTTCCCACATGCGTAGGGGATTGGCGACCCCATCGCAGGTCTACGGACCGCAACGTGATGACACCATCACATAGCCCGAGCAGCAGACCATCGCTGCTTGTATACGGCGTAGGGAATTGGCGACCCCATCGTCCGGCCGGCTTATGCTGGTTGCAATCTGCCAACAACGGCGTAGGGAATTGGCGACCCCATCGTCCAGCTGTCTTTTGCTGGCTGCAATCAGCCCTCGCAGCTAAACATCTACGCTGCCTGAAAGGAGGACCAGCCGAGAGGATTTCATTTACATTCACCCCATTTTTCATCCATTGATGACTCATTATTTCATCTCCTCTTGTGCTGTGAGTTGCGCCTCCGCGCAATGACCAAGGATGTGACAGGATGTATTTGCATTGACGATGGCCCCTGGGCCCAGGGGAAAGGGGGCGGAACCATTGGATAGCGCCTGGTTCTTAACAGCAGATTCTTGGATGGTCTAGCTCGTTGAGACTGGGAAGTGCGCCATTGGGGAGCTCTTCGGACCTTTGGTCTCGCCAACACTCGGGGGAGTGGGTGTCCCAAGTATCCATCAGTCGGGAGTACAAGTGATTTCGACGCCAAGTCATTGGACTTCGCCTCGATTTCCAGCTTGCTGACAAGGGTGATGAGGGTAGTACCCGGCAGCCTCGTTGGCTCCTAAGAACGAAGACGGAGAAGTGTGGGCATTTACGGCTAACATTCATCATGGCTCCACCACATCCTAACAAGTCGCCTTCGCAGAAAGAAAGAAAGAGACAGAAGAGACAGAGCGAAGAGAACGTCACTGATGTTAGTAAGAAGGCGCATACAACTAATGCATCAAGCAGTAACAAAGAAGATAAAATTGAAGTAGAGGAACAGACAAGTATCGTACCGTCTATTACACGATATCTTGTGGTTAAAGTAAAGAATGAAACAGAAAATCCAGGTGGTTTGAAGGGGTTATCCCTTTTCGTTATACAAAAACAACTTAATTACGTTGCAGGTGAACTTAAGCATGTTAAAAAGCTTCGCAACGGCACCTTGCTCGTGGAGACGTTAACTAACAAGCAGTCAACTAATCTCTTAAGAATGAAGACCCTAGGACAATTCGAGGTTCAAGTTGAACCGCATCGTCAACTAAATTATAGTCAGGCCGTAATATCTTGTTGGGACTTTCAAGATGTCCCTGAAGAAGAGATTA
>JAGDQP010030952.1:0-16552 GCA_022664845.1 Lepisma saccharinum | reverse complement strand
TGTGGCAAACTATGAATTTTTCAGGAAGGCCAAAAAACCGGTTTCTGTACTACAGTCTGGAATACAATTTAGGTACTGAAATGTTGCTATATCTCAACAAGTAGAAGTCATTTCCACATGAAATTTTTCTACAGTATGCAGAGTACACAGAACTATAAATTGGTGGAAAAACATGAAAAGTTGAAAAATAACACATAGGAGGTATTGCAGTTCCGATTCCCGGAAACGATCTCTCAGTCCCTGGTGGCTTTGTTTTCCCCAATTCAATAGCACGCTTTTTTCATTAATAGCAACCAATTTTGTTTCTCATAAGCATAATTTTATTTAAATTAGCGTAATTTTGCCTACTGTAAAAAGTGGATTAGATATTTGTTCATATTGCATGCTACGGAAATAAGATAAAAAAATCCCAACAGGACTAGAATTCACTGTCTTCAGTTTGACGTTCACTCGCTTCAACGACCTGGGCTATCAGAACACAAGAACCAAGTTCTTATATTTAAACTCCTTATCCAAACCTTGCGGCAGGGGAGACAGTTCCAGTTTTCTTGCTTTCGTTTGTGAAAATTAGTTAGAACTAAGTAAATATTTTATTCAACGACTTCTTTTATCTTGTTTTTACCTTGTTCCATCTCATGTTAGTAGGTCAATTCCACAGGAAATAGACCATACGTGTAAATTTTATAAATACTTTACAGGAAAATTTTGATCCTACCACCTTATAAAGGTGTTCTGAGTTTCTGAAGCACAAAGTTTTGATCTGTTCTACGTAGCCATTCACCATTAAAATAAGTTAAAGGCTAACTAAATGTTAACTTATTGTTCAGTGTAAATATCACTAATACGTTTAATCCTTTTCCTGCCTACCTGGAGTCTCATCAGCTTCTGAAATGTTTGGATGTGAAAGTTTGAGGCACGAGTCAATAAACAACAATGATCTTTAAGTAATGCGTATAATTTTTGTAAATTAATATTTTGGAAAGATGACCGCGGTGTTGCGTCAGTTACCAAAAAGATTTTTTTTATCATAAGTGTAGTTTTCAGCAAATCTCTTTCTAATGTAGCCAATGTTCTGACACCCTGCCACTGCTATCAAATGATTATAATTATCATTAATCTAAACTAGGTCACTAAGGTGTCGACCTAGTGACTCAGTAGTACTTTGACCCAATGACCCAGAAAAATTAGTGGCTCAGTTTAACCCAGTTAGTTAGTTTGACCCAGTGTAACTGTGTTCGATTTCAGGTAGCCTATACTCTAGTACTTTGTACTTTTAACCGAAAAAAATATGCTTATATAGATATTTGTCACATCATGCCGTGCGACTCCTCACTTTTGCCCAATAATTCTGTTCTACACATGGCATATAGCAAATCTTTTGTCTCTGTCATTGCCATTGTTTATATAAGGATCGTTAATGTTGTTTACATTGATTGAGTAAAGTAAAGGTTACGTAACCGAAAATGGTAAAGTCTGTTTGAGATGGTCTTCAAAGTTTGATAAGTGGTATCATCTTACCGGAAATGTGTCTTTCCTTTCAGACATTAAGCAAGTCTGTTTTGGTTGGTTTGTCTGCAAACTTTACCATTAGATTTCTGTTTATTGTTAAACGTTCATGTTTATTTTGTTACCAAGGTTAAATGGAAAACATAAGACCGAATTTCGCTTTTATTTATGAAATAAGCGTAGCAATAAAGACGTAATACAAGACAATACAAGATATGCACCGTACTGTCCCGCGCCATATTATCCCGCACCAATTGGTCTCGTACCACTTTGTCTCGCACCATATTTTCCCGCGCCAACCTTCAAGAAAAAGATGGTGTCGTATTTCAAGACGGTGGACCCGAAAATCGAGCATCTTTCTACAAATTGATTGTACTGGGTGTATAGGAGAACTATGCAAAATCTATCGCTTTAATCCAGCATATCACGATTCTGGCTAATATTTGCTCTAAGCAACCACACTATAGGAAGCATTCTAGGAACGCCAAACAGGTTGTACTACAAGAATTAACATATTTAACAAATAATTTATTGAATATAACTCAGAAGTTAATGATGAAGGAGATTATTTTCGCTGTGTAGAGATATAGACTTATATGTCTTTTACTGACAATTATTTCATTTAAAATATGGATTAATTTAATTTATGATATTTGAATGTCTTTCCAGCGTTCAATCTAAATTTTTAATCGATTCCTGTTTTTGTTTTGATGGTGCAGAAAAGCCCTTGGTAGAAAAAAAAAATATTGTGAAATTTTTATTGACTATCCATATTGATAAGTTTTCACATGCGCGAAGTTATTCTTTTTTTGTTCACAAATCTTTTAATAATGATCTGCATGAAACTTAGATATACTATTTTATATTTTTAGGTAGATGTCAAGTAAATCTTCTGTGCTCACATGCTTGTTATGAGGCAGAATCTCAGTGGCAACTCTACGAAATAATGTTCTCCAAACATGAAAATGAGGACCTAATTCTTTGGAATATTTCAATAAGTAAAATAATTTTTCATAACATATTAAGTTGTAATTTATTTCGAATTCAAATACGACTTTAGTCAAATGATAATCATGGAAACTGATTACAATCATTTGTTGTCTTTGGAACGCATCGCACTTGTCTCCTTGGCTATTTCATTATGGACACACAAGACTAGAAAGCATTTCATGTTAGGGGGAAATTTTAGAAGCCTTTTGAGCTCGGATAAACAGAGACAAATGATCGACAATGATGTACTGAGAAAAGCACGAGAACTTCAGTTGCCTCAAATTTTGAAAACTAAGTTAACACATCTTGTAAGACCGATAGGCAACCAAATACTTTCGTGGGTAGATTTTCATTCTAACCCCGATATTAGCCTTCCAAACGAGTTTGTTTGGACAGCTGAAGGTACTATTGACAGACAGAAAACAGCAAAGGTATTGGTCAGTGATGAAAGTATTCCTGTTAGTATTCGTTATAAGTTAGCTTGTACTTATTGCCTAGAAAGTGATATCCATATTTTATGGGAGAAATTGGAAGATTCTTACAAAAATTTTACCAACATTATGAACTTTGAACCATGTATCGTAGTGTATTGGTCTTATCACATGTTGAAAGAAACTGTTTCTGGTGAATTGTTACAGTCGGATCCTCCAGCAGATACTCGTTTCCTTCTACCCTCATATATGTTCCAGTGGAGTTCCTTCAATTGCAACGAGGTTGCTGCTAGATACTTCTTACAGAAATTAAACGATGATGAAAGGCCCGATGTCGTGATGCAAAATGCAGCAGTTGTTGCAGCAAGACTTCGTAATCCAGCATGTACTTCTGGTTTTATGACTTGCAAATTCTTCTGCTTTCTTCTGTCAGTCATGACAGTTGATCAACAACAATTATTATGTATGATAGGTTTCCGCAGACTAATTCTAAAATCCTTTTTAAATTGGCCATTCCAACATTTATTCTTCAAGATAGCGGATATTACGTGCCCTTCCTTTTCGGAGAAGGATTATTACTATGTCCTGAAAGAAATTATTTTTCGAGTTAAAAGTTGCTTGCAAGACTACGATTATGAAGGGCTTTATCGAAAGTTTTGGGAGGAAATACCAAGCGAATACAAACTTGAGATATGTGATAGATTTTTAAAAGATTTTCTTACAACTGGCGACAAAGAAAGCTTCATATTATTTGTGAATGCATTGACAAGGCCTGAGAAAGAGGAGGTGATCTGCTCAGTTTCAGCAAGTATTGTTTGTAGAACTTTGGTGGAAGAAAATAAATGGGATTTACTTGATGTATTTCTTCATCAATGTGCAACACATAGAGCATTATTGATCAATTTAAAAATGGATTGGATGGAGCTCCTAAATGATTTGTCAGAAGATAAGCGAAATAAGTTATGCATGGCGGTGGATAATGTTGCCATATCATGTGATAAATTTTGAAAATAACGATACATAGAATTCTGTGTTCCGTTCGTAATATAAAATTTAATATATTTGACTTAACATCAGTCACATTTGGCTGTGGAGTCATGTTTTACTCTTGAGGGATTATTTTACTAATGAATTTTGGACAAAGTGTTATGTTTAGACCGATTATTGTAGTTTCTTTTGTTTATTAACCATAAATTATATACATAGTTAGTATGGACTTGAAGAAATCTTCTGGTCAAAGGAAATGCTTCAGCTTTTCCAATTCAATTGAAGAGCAAACAAATAGCTTTTTCTCCACCATAATTTGGTGTTGCCTAAGAATGAACAAAGTAATGAAGTCCTTAAAAACAGGTCAGAAAATAATGAATGAAAGTGAAGAGGAATACAGCTTCCATTCAAAGCAGCAAGTCTATGTTACTTTTCTTTTCTTCAAATTTGATATAAATATGTCAATAAGATATATTTGTTGCTATTAGATCTAAAGATTCGAGAAGTGTTTACTGCAAGATGTAGAATATGCGTTTATCACTGAAGAAACTTGTAAAAAAAGTAATTGCAAAGCTGTAGAACTTATTTATTTTGAAACACACTGCATAAGTACACAGGACATAAACAGGCAGGTAAAGATGTTGATTACTTGTTAATAACTTTTAATATCCGCTTCTTGAACAATTCTGCCAACGATTTCACATTTAAAAGTTTAAAGGTTGTCGCAACTTTCAAGACCCGAGAATTCAACTGTGTTATAAACGCGAAGTCAACATGTGTGTTATTGGAAGAGCATACTGTAGGTTATGAGAAAAGTGAAGTTAAAATTATATATATATATATTAGTAACTTGTATTATTTTTGTAGTATCGAACATGATTGTTATGATAAAGGCTTTCCTTTCATGTTGTGGTACGTGATCAAGCTTCTTGCTTGTTTATATTTTCTAGGGTGTTAATAATGTGAATTTGTTCTTCCAAAACATACGTGTAAAATTTTAATGTTTACAGCTGTGGAAATGTGAAATAATACAATTCCGGTTCAAATTGAAGAAATCTTAACACCGAACTCATAAACGATACGATGTTTTGACTCCCGTGTGTGTATTTTCAATATAGTTTCATTTATTTTAATTATTATTCAAATATTTAAGCAAATGGAATGTTTAATTTCTTCATGTTGGATAGTGCAGCTTAATTTTCCATACTATACAATAAGTCTGGTGTTATACATTATTCTCAAATAATACTTAAAGTAATGTTGCCTTCTCAAAATTTAGAGATGTCATTAGAATGTTTCATCGTACATTCTCTTTAAGATCTGAAGCTAGCATTAATTAATCTGGTGTCCATCCGTCTTACAAATATCGTATATAGGAAATGGTATGAAAATCCTGTTTATTGTTTTTCTTTTCACAACTAAGAAACGAAAACTAGTCAATAAGCTTTTAAGATACTGATTATGATATAGCTTGACAGTGTATTGAATAAAAAGTGGAAGCATGCAAATGGTTAATTAATGGATAGTCAAAAGTTTAAAGTTGTTTTTGTTAGAATGAATTCATAAACAATAAAATATTGCTGTTGATTTTTAACGTTCTGTAAAGACAATTAATAAATTTGGTATTAATCATTTTGTTACAAGCGTTCAGTTGAAGCTGGCGCACAGAATCTTTTGGTTCATAAATAAAGAGAATTCTTAAATAAGTTCTATACAAAAAAAAAACAATTATGAGATTAACATTATTGCTTCTGTTGTTCGTTGTAATATGTCTATCCAAATTGGAAATGACTAGTTTGGTATATTCTGTCATTATGTATTTATTGAATTACACAGTATTTATTGTCTTTCAGTAGACTTTTCTCACTCAGTTACATCTGTTATATCTTTGTATTTCCGCATAAAATAAATTAATATATATTCAAGTCCACGTCGTGTTTACATTTTATATGGGATTAAAGTTAAAGTATTTGTTGAACCTGCGAAAATTCCTAGAATAAAGGCTTCTCATGTAACAGATACATAGTGATGAAAGTTAATAAACTTAACATGAATCATTTCTTGCTGTTAATTTATAGGTAGTTTATAATCTTAGCCACCATCTTAATATGTTTCCTGGATATTTGAAGAATTATTTTATTAAATATATTCAGAATATAAGGTCGTATTTAATTTGGGCAATAACATGTAATATCGCGCCTTCTCAAGAAAAGTGATACGACTGACATTTTGAAAATAGTAGCGTTTGCTAAAAAGTATTAAAGGATCATCCCAATTTGACAGAAATATTATCTTTCCGTTTGATGGATTTTAAATATAGCATTCAAGTAAAACGTTGCTTGTTTCCACCCTTGCAAAATTATACTTTTTTCAGTTATGTCACATTTTTGATAGAGTGCGAATTATGTTCATGGGATCGTTTTATTATTTAAACTGGCTGATTTGCCCGCCCGTTTATGCGGGGTGAATAAAATATGTCACCCCCATGCCGATGGGGGCCAAACCTGGACTTTAGCGGCATCAGCAGTGTTACTATTCGTCTTAGCGACTCCGAAAACTATGAAATCGACACTAATATCAGTCGTTTTCTATTATTTTTACATGCCACCCCTTCCTACCTTCACCACTCCCTAGGGGTGTGTTACCCAAGATAGCCGCTGTTAATGAATTGATAGTCATACAAAATTTGACAACTTGGAGATATAAAACCCGTCGAATTACACTGTAGTGAGAATTGCCGCGTGCTTTGGTTTTAAATTTTCCATTGTTTTTATCACTGAATCGGAATTCAATGGACAGACAATCAGATGGTCATTGATCTCTGAAGATTATAAATTTAGAACCAAAGTGACCAGTTCGGTCCGGTGTCTGATCATGTTAGAAAAATCATTGCAATCGGTCAAGCACTTTTGCGTCATTCAAAATTCAACCAATATGGATGGTGAAACAACAGCCTGGAAAAATATTAATTCTCAGCTTTCACCTTGCTGAATCTTGAATAAGTCTGGTACCAAACTTTCATATATATCATCAGACGGAGCTGCTTTTGATTTTTAGAAGCTTTTAATACTCAGCTGCATAATTATTTACTTCATATATGCAATTTTCAAGGGCAGCCGTTTTAGCGTAGCTTTTGCTGGTCGACGGCCATAACAAAACTACTTGATCGGCAACAGCCAATCAGAGACGAGGATCGAAACGGAATCAACACCTGAACCAACTAAATTTCTCAACGAAATAAATCAACAATCAAATCTTTAAATTTATTTATGAAGATTTAAAACGAAAGAAAAATTGTTGAAAAAAAAATCAATAAAATATGCAAAATATAAGTAAGTAATAAAGTGAAGAAACAATAAGAATAAAAATACCGCCAATACAACAATGAGAGAGATAACCTGAATGGCTCGGCTTCATTGACATCTGGACAAATAAACAACTTTGAAGTTTCCCGAAGACGAAAAAATATCACCGATAAAGCACTACCAAAAATGAAAAAAGAGACACACAAAAAGGGGAGAGGGTAAAATATGTTGCGACCAACTGATAATGGGTCGCTACATATTCCCCCTACCACGAAAATAAAAGAAAGACAAAGCACCAAAAATTGGATTTCTTTTCTTGAAGATCGACAATTTCTCAAGGTTTTCAAGACCGAAGGAAAAAGAGAGGATGGAGAAGGAGGAAGAATCTTAATTCACATTACTTAACAATTTCTCTCTCTGTCTCCGGCACAATAAAAAACTCGGATATTACTGAAATCACATCTGTCCTGGCCCACCATGGTCACAATTTGAACTTATTTCGGGATTAGGACTCAACGCGACACCAGAAATCCGTTATCAGGCGGCCGTGTGAGAGAATCTCTTTGAAGATAGATGTTTCCATACCTATGAAGCAACTGCTGACAACCCTGATAAGGACTGCTCCCGAAGTTTAACACCTGAGACGAAGGGTTCTGAAAGTTTCCAGAGACACCCAGTCCACAGCATACAACTCAGTGCCAAATTCGACTCAGAGTTTGGACTCGGAACCGTATCGGCTGTGCAATTCGGTACCAGCACTGGGGAAGGTTCTTGTACCGGATACATGACTGAACAGTACCTGCATCTGTGATGACTACCAGGATAAACACCCTTCCCTCGGTTGTTGTGAAATCTGTGATTAATGCTATTATTATTATTATTATTATTATTCGAATTGCTAGTGTTGTTATTTGTGTTGTTCGTGTTGTTGGTGTTATGCATGTTGTATCTATTCATGTTATTACAATTATAACGACGAGTGCAAGTGTTCGTATTTTTTGTGTTATTGTCATTGGGTATTGTTGCTATCACTCTTGTACCTATTCCGGCCGTTGTTACATCTAGATCTAAATCTTGAATCATAAGTACTAGCACCATTATCCCTATTCCACCTTCTAAACATTCTCTGATTCATATTTCTATTCCTATTCTTGCACTAGCTCCATTCGAAGTCACTGCCTATCGGATCTAACAGACTCAGCTACCAACACCAAAGTCTGTGTTTCATTAGCTGTAGGCTGAACGTTCCTAACCATCAACTTCTTTCTACTGTACTTTCGTTATTGCCGGTATATTTACGCTTCTGAATATTAGACGGCTCCAACGAAGATTCGAGATTGAGTTCTACATCACGAACGTCGGATAACTCCCACAATGTCAAATTTTCCATTAGTTCTTCAAACGCATGTGACGTCCTAACGCGAGAGGAAGTGCCTCTAATATTTCAAGCAAATCATTTTCCTCACTATCAGCGCATAGATCCCTATAGGTCTTTGCTACACTCCAAGCAAAGTCTACGATTGATTTGTATTCGCTGTTCACAAATTTAACA
This sequence comes from Lepisma saccharinum, assembly GCA_022664845.1. Lineage (NCBI taxonomy): Eukaryota > Metazoa > Arthropoda > Insecta > Zygentoma > Lepismatidae > Lepisma > Lepisma saccharinum. The sequence goes on along the minus strand of JAGDQP010030952.1, from coordinate 7,781 downwards.
CTTTGCGAACGTCGAAGTTTCATTCTCTTTAGCCGCTCGTCACTGAATTGAGTAAGGAAGTGTTTTACAAAATCACTGTAAGTATGTATTTGTGATTTGATTTTACTGTACCAGGCTAACGCTCTACCAGTTAGGTCCTTAGATGCCACGAGTAACCGGTCTGCATCAGATAGCCTCATGGGTTCAAAGTTCTGTTCCAAACCTTTTAGAAACTCTTGAGGAACCTAACTCAGTACCTGACCTGAGAAAGTGAACTAAATCTCCAAGCTTGAGGCTTTGTCATTCGAACACCATTTGGCTCGGGACTTCTGATTTCTGTGGGTATCTGTCCACTAACCACACTCAAGGTCAAAGGTTCGCGACCCATAGATTGAGTAACGTTACTACCTGTTTGTAACCAAGACGGAAAGATGGAATGAGTCATTTGGGGTCTGATTTACCGCACCTAAAGTAGAAGTACATCCAATGCTGGTAGGAGCTGCAAACCCAAACAGATACGGTCGTCCCCCAGTGATACCAAAAGTTCAAGTTTCACTATTTGTAGTTATTACTTATGAGTCAGTACTCACGGTGGTAACCACGAAATAGTCATAATAGTGCCATCGCTGACACCACAAGAGATTACCTTCGACCACGGTATGATAAAGACTTTGTCAGTTAGTTGAGCATGAATTCTTTTAGGCTCCTCAGGCGAAGAGAGGACCTGAGTTCCCGATAACTCTCGCTCCTGAGTGACATTACCTCATCTTTCAGGGACTTGATCTCAGAACCAATTTCTCGAAACCTCTTCTCGCACATCGATGAAGTCTCCTGAAGTTGCATGTTCAGCCTAAGATCAGTTTTCTGGACTGAATTCGCAACTTCAGTGCGTTTTTCTAAAAGTTCTATGTTGGAAGTGACCTTATTTACTTTAACTCTCATAAACACAACTTCAGAGGTCAACTTGCCAACACTAGTTTCAATACTATTTTTGAAGGAATCCTTGACTCTCCTCCAACCCAGTGGAATCCAGACCCTTCAAATTACTTTCGGAGGAGAATTTTTCCTCCAGCTTCTCCAATTTGCCAAATTGGCTTGAAATGCCCTAGTTCATTCCACCTATCACCTGGAGATCTTATATAGGGAGGGCTCAGCGACAGCTTCCTTAGAAGGATCATCAGTGTTCACTGGTTCTCTACCTACCAGAATATCAAATTCCTTGTTCTGACATTCCTTGCATTGTCAGTCAAGTCCATATTCAGTCAAACGGGCTCGTTCACTGCGCGACTTCTGTACACAACCGCGATAGAACTTACGGGTAAACTTACTGCAGCTTATGACCGGTTCTGCTGTAACAAAGTCACAGCAGCTCAATTCCCCTTCGTTACCGCGCGCACCCTCAGCCATTCTATCGCTTGACATCTATTTATCACGACGAAACAGAAATAAATCAACACTGGGATATACTTACAAACTAACACAAAAATACATATGCATATACTGTATATCAATACATCAATGACAGGGGATCGGTTAACCATCAGATACGTAATGGTTAATCTCTCAAAATTTCTCTCTCCAAGTCTGTTAAATTCACTGAAGAAAACTTCCTTTAGCACCAGATCACTGGAACTAGTAAGTAGATGTCTTTAAAAAAAGTTCGCAATTTCCGTAGGTTAGTTACTAGAGAATAGTAAAAAAATTACATAAACAAACAACGCGCATGCTCTTGACATCTCCCTACACACACCACAGACCACAAAGCCAACATGCACTTACATATACTTACTTCATGCCATGCTCCCCACAGCGCAAAACCCAAATCGAAGCAGAAATATGCACATGCTAGACTAGTCTACCACACACTAAACATAAAAAAGTTCAGGACGGATCACAATGCCCTATGTCACATGTCGCTACCAAATGCGACTAGACCATGATCAAGAGAAATCTTCTTGTCGCAGTCTTTACAAAAATGCGACGCTACGTGACGACACATCCGAAGAAAACACAGGACCAGACGTCCTGTAGAAGCGGTCGCCACAAATGTAAAGTACCGGACTTTCTCCTCAAAGGCAGGCAGACACAAAACCAAAAAGGGAGCCAGTGGCGTTCTGTTTCTTACCCAAAACTTCACATAACGTGGCAAAACCTACCTGGGAGACAAGCCTACATCACGCCACAGGAGAGGGCACAAAACAAAAAAGAGAACGCTATCGGACCTGAAGACAAGGCGGGTATCTACCCATCAGTGCCTTGCTTCAGGCTAGGACCATCCAAGACAGAACACAGACTAGTCTAGAACCACGAAGCATGCATGGAAGAAGCCCGAAAAGAAGTGCTAAAACGCAGAAAGTTGGCAAAAGCAGAAAGCTAGAACACGAAGAAAAAGGCTCCAAAACATGGGGAAACGCAGGCGATATCATCCCGCAGAAAAGAAGAACACGAAACGCTATTTTAGTGACCTAATTCAGCTAAGCCCCTAAAATGTACAAGGCGCAACGCTGCCTCGCACTATTTAACATACATGAAATTGTGACAAGCTTAAATGATTTGACAATTCCCTAATCTTTTCTGAAGGGTCCAATCAAAATATAAAAACTTAACTTCATCTGAAATTACTTTCTCATGTACACATCAAATAACACTTCGCGGACTGAAACAGCGAAAGGTTGGGAACCTTTGCTGTAACACCACAGAGATGGTAAACTACATAGGCCTACTTCTTAATAAAACCCTTGACACAATAAATATTTGGTAAACTGTAATTTATTTTTGCTTCAGAAAAACAAATGCAATGCAAAAGACTGATTGCTGAATTTCGTAAAAAATAGTTTGTGAAGAGAATATTTAGCACATCACGTGCGTTTAACGTGTTTTTAAAGATGCTTTTAATTTCACATATCAGAAGGTAAATTAATTGTTTACTGAAACGCTCTGCCTATGAGCAGAGACTAGATTTCACATACTTATTTTTTTTTCAAAAATATTAAGTTACTTTCAATTTTTCTCGTATGGTAGACATTATACACTTTAACCCAGTTAAACAAAATCTTCAGAATCACCGAAGCATAACATTTCTTTCTGCGAAAAACATTGATTACAAATCTAACTACTGGGCAGAAATTTAACTTTGATTTTTTAATTCGTTGTCAAATATTTTGTAAGTATTTTCCATTTTTGAACTTAACGCAACCTAAACTGCAATTTGATAATACAGTCAAGATATACTATAGTCCGGTTAGGAATAAATTTACAGAATGAATTTCTATGTGCGAGCTGGTTTACGGTTTCCGAACGCAACGAAGCAGCTTTCAATTTTGCTTTTAATCGAAATAAAACATTGCTAATCGTTTAAATTTTTCGGTTAACAAAACGGGCACACTGTAGAGATATCGTGCAATATAAATCATACTAATTTCCGAAATGAACAAAGAAAATGCTGAGTGGAGAAAGAACGTGTATTTGAAAAGTAGCACTAACTATAGTGTAGTGCAGGGTAAGATATTGAGCACTTTCAAACCAAAGTTAACATTCTGTAATTTCGCTGTCTAAACATATGTGAACCCGACTTGGGTTTAAGAGAGAGAACGAGAAATTTAAGACATTAATCATACATTGATTGTAAACCGAGCCTAGATGTCTGCCAAATTAAGTGGATGTATCCACTTCACTCATGTTTCCACTAGTAAAACAAACCATTGACATACTGAATGTAATCACTTTCACACACACTATAAAAAAGGGCTTAGAGCCAGAAATTATTATATTAATTTTAGAAAGACGAAAAAAAAAACACTGCACATCACATATAACACAAAATCACCTCACATATTGATGAACCATTCACGTTATCGCTTCAACATTCAAACAATATGGATGGTGAAACAACAGCCTGGAAAAATATTAATTCTCAGCTTTCACCTTGCTGAATCTTGAAGATGGCAACTGTCAAATTTTGATATATTTCATCAGACGAGGCTCCTTTTGATTTTTAGAGACTTTTAATACTGGGCTGCATAATTATTTACTTCAAATGTGCAGTTTTCAAGGGCAGCCGTTTTTGCGTAGCTTTTACTGGTCGACGGCCATAACAAAACACCTTGATCGGCAACAGCCAATCAGAGACGAGGATCGAAACGGAAACAAAAAGCGGAAGCAGGTGCGGCTTAACCAACTAAATTTCTCAACGAAACAAATCAACAATGAGATCTTTAAATTTATTTATGAAGATTTAAAACGAAAGAAAAATTGTTGAAGAAAAGAATTCAATAAAATATGCAAAATATAATTAAGTAATAAAGTGAAGAAACAATAAGAATAAAAATACCGCCAATACAACAATGAGAGAGATAACCTGAATGGCTCGGCTTCATTGACATCTGGACAAATAAACACTTTGAAGTTACCCGAAGACGAAAAAATATCACCGATAAAGCACGAACGAAAAAGAAGACACAGAAAAAAGGGGAAAGGGTAAGATCTGTTGCGACCAACCGACAATGGCTCGATACACGTGGTACCATGGGATTGTTTTCAGAGAATGATATTAGTCTGAAATATATCGAAGTATCAAAGAGTATCGACTCCATTAGTTCAGTTAACGATCGATACCAATAGTTCGCAAGTATCGGTAGTATCGAGGTATCGTGAGCCCATCCCTAATATATATAGAGATAGATAGATAGATAGAGATAGATAGATAGATAGATAGATAGATAGAGACAGAGAGAGAGAGAGAGAGAGAGAGTGAGTGAGTTTGGAATACAGGGAAGTTAAATACATACACTATAATCTACCACCATGTAGGGAACTCAAAACAAGAAAATGTTCAAGAAATTTGGAAACCAAATACTTGTTTCTGAGCTAGAGACACGCAATGCTGTCACAGCATCACCACAAATGACATCTCCACAAATGCAAGCCGAGCCGGGTTAGCATATCACAGTCGAACTTGTACCCAATAATGTACTTAATGAACAGAAGGCCCGGCGGGATATCTCTATAGTGTGCCCGTTGTGTTAAACGAAAAAATTAACGATTAGCAATGTTTTATTTGAATTAAAAGCAAAATTGAGAGCTGCTTCGTTGCGTTCGGAAACCGTAAACCAGCTCGCACATAGAAATTCATTCTGTGAATTTATTCCTAACCGGACTATAGTATATCTTGACTGTATTATCAAATTGCAGGTTAGGTTGCGTTAAGTTCAAAAATGGAAAATACTTCCAAAATATTTGACAACGAATTAAAAAAATCAAAGTTAAATTTCTGCCCAGTAGTTAGATTTGTAATTAATCTTTTTCGCAGAAAGAAATGTTATGCTTCGGTGATTGTGGAAATTTTGTTTAACTGGGCTGAAGTGTATTATGTCTACCATATTTAGAAATTGAAAGTAACCTAATATTTTTGGATGAAATAAGTATGTGAAATCTAGTCTCTGCTCATAGGCAGAGCGTTTCTGTAAACAATTAATTTACCTTTACAAAAGAAATAATATATGTATGTCCGAAATAGAGCCCTGAGGAACACCCTTGTTAATTTCAGCCACTGCCGAATGAAATGCCATACCTTTGTCGTTTAGAGTCCTAGATATTGTATACTATCTGCTTTCTGTTACTCAAGTAAGATAAAAACCTATCGTACGATACACCTCTGATATCATGCACGCTGACAAATACCTTTAAAAAATCTATAAATATAACTATGGCATGTTGCCTTTTATTTAAGGTCTCTGAAACTCTTTTTATGAAGTTAAACAATGCAGTGTCTATAGATTTTCTCTTCTGAAAACCATGTTGGCAAAGAGAAATCAACTTGTGTCTTGATAAAAAGTTCATTAAACGTGTCAACATTGCGTATTCAAATATTTTTGAAAATACTAACAGAATAGAAATGGGACGATAATTCTGCATATTTGTAATACTTCCTTTCTTGTGTAAGGCAACAATTTTAGCAATTTCTAGCCTGCTTGGGAAAACACGTGACTCAAAAGAGCTATTTAGAAGATAACAAAGGTGGCCTCAAATTAAATGTATACACCCTCTAATAACAATAGATGGAATTTCATCCAGTCCTGTTGAATTTGTATGGGACAACTTTTGAATATGAGTGTATAACTCTTGCACTGTAACTAAAGTGAGAAACATATTTTGCTCAAATGAAGTTTGCTTATTTAAGTACCTGATTTCACGATGTGCGGAGACGGTCTTCGAAAGTGTAGCTGTGTTAAGAGAATGTTTATTAAAAGCTTCTGCGATGTCTTTGGGTTTACTGAGTACCCTACTGTCAGTAGAAACTCAACGAATTTCATTTTTACTTTTTTATTTATATTTTTATTTATTAGATTCCACGCAGTTTTAATTTTATTGCTAGCCCTATTAATTAAACGATCGTAATAGCCGTTTTTTACAGCTCGAACAACTTTCTTGTATGTTTCTTAGAGACATTTATGTAATCAAGTACCCGATTTGACAAATTAATGGAATGTCGTTTTAGTTTGTTGTAATGAAATAGTTTCTGCTTTTAAATTTTGATCCCTAACGATACCCAGTCTTTATTCTTATCATTGCTTATTTTCAAAGAACGATGCGGTAAAGCTATATTAAAATAATGTAAAAAAGGTTCCATACAATAATTATATGTTTCGTCTGTATCTTTGACACTATATATGTTAGATTATGACTCGTGTGACAATAAGGAACAAAGATATTTAATTTTCCTTTTCGGAAACGGCCTACGAGTTATTGTTCTGTGTTTAGAAGAAAATAATTTTGTATTCATGTCAATAGAAAACGATTGCGCTTGATGGTCTGAAAAGCCAAGTTAATGAGTTTTGAAACAAAAACCTTTCTCGTTTCTTGTAATTATAATTAGGTCAAGGGCAGATTTTTCACCTCTAGTCGGGACATTTACTGTAGTTTGTAAATTGTATCTATTTAATATATTTTCTAGATTTGTCTTTTCGTTTGAAGCCATGAGTCAATTTACATTTATATTATCGCAATGAATAACTTTAGGATTTTTTTTACAAACGTAATTAACAAATATTCAAACTGCCTTAAAAATATGCTGAAATCACATGAGAGGGTTTATATATACAAACGATGCAAACGTTACTTTATGTAATTTTTACAGCAGCTACCTCTACATGCATTTCAGTGCAATAGTTTCTTACTTCCAATGTTTCAACATTCAGAGAGTAGTGGGCAAAAACCGCTACACCACCATGTTTCTGTAATTTTCTGAAAAAATTGGCAACAAGGTTAAGATTGTTGAAACATACCATTTTAATAACGTCTTCACTCATCCAATGTTCACAAATGCAAAGAAGGTGTACATGTGCGAGGTCATCTTGCAACAAGACATCAAAGAATTCCAGTTTATTTTGTAGGCGTTGCACATTGCGACATAAAATGTTCAAATTATTATTGTCGTTGGTTATACCTGAAATTTTCCTGTTGGGAATTCCTACTTCTTGTTGAACAGAAGCTGGAAAAGACGATACTTGTTTACAAACACATGACTTTTTTCTGTATCTGGTCCTTGTCTTTGTGAGCTTGAGTGATATAATGTCTTGGGTTATAACGTTCAGCGCGCACTTTATATGAGTAATCATGTTCGATATAGATGTCCGATCCCCCTTAGTTTTTTACTATCTTTTAATATGACTTCCTTCTTGTCACTAAATAACTTGCATATATTCGGACGATGTTTACTTTGTTGTTTCCTTCCTAACCTGTTTGCTCGTTGTATCAAGCTGTTACCGCCAATAAAATTCATTTTATCTTATCTTAGCGTATGG
>JAGDQP010030951.1:464-22243 GCA_022664845.1 Lepisma saccharinum | reverse complement strand
TATACAGATTGTTAGACGTGGTTTCGGAATGGTGTCCAGACTCTCTTGTTACTTTAACATTACCACACAGACAGAAATACAGTACTCTTGTCATTGATGAAATAAAGGCGCCAAGATATCTTTCTACCCATAATTCCAAACGTGTTTTAAAATACGATTCATTCCCTTTCTCGACACGGCGGAGATAGACGTAGCCTATTATCGCTAGAAACGGTGGAGAATTGTGCTCTTTACAGAATTGTGTTCTTTACAGTACATACTGAATTGAATATATACAGGGTGCTCCAGTCTTCTTTAACAATCGACTTGTCTTGAAAGCAGCAACCAATGTCAAGGTGAGTGTGTGGAATATTTTTCAGGATGTTCGACATTGTTTATCTCGGAATTTGCTCTTTGGAATTCAAGTCAAATATCTTAATTGGAAATGTGTTGTGAATTTGGACTGGAATTTTGAGAGAATAGTGAAAGCCTATTTGCGAAATTTCTTAATATTGACAAGTCAAAATTGTGTCTGCTTGCAGACATCCTAACTATCCAACAGTAACAGGGGTGACAAAACGACTTTCGCCACTGTATCTCTTTGAAATTATAATCCAAATTCATGTCTCAAAAGTCGTAAAATAGACCAAATTATTCGTATGTAAAATTTTAAATTTAATTTTGAATCCAAAGGGCCGATTCCAAGATTTTAAATGTCAACAACCTGGAAAATGTTATACCTTCCCAGTATTGAACATTTATGAAAAGAAACATCTTCACTACTACGGTATACCTACTTGCTTTGAAGATAAATTGACCGTTCAAGAGTTTTCGATCACCCTGTATACATTGAGTTCAGTACGTACTGTAATGACGTAATATTCTTACAAAGGGTAGGAGGAAGTACATGGTTACATTTCAATACGGCATCCTTTCTGTGAAATTATGTTTTTGCCATGTACTGAGTGGTGTCCCTCTATCCCGAGTACTGCCCTTACGCCATTTTGGAGGTGTAAGCAGACTACACGCAATGCTTTTAAACGGGAAAATCGTCACTTTTAGAACAAAATTTAAGGTACAAGAAAACTGAAAATTATACATTTTTTTTTTAATTCAAGTTGTTAATTGGCATCCCCAAAATGCTAAAATCTTACTGACTTTAGATATAGATTGCCCATTCTCTCCGTAGGAGCTTTTGAAAAAAGGGGGCGTACCCAAAACGAAAGGATTTATCTTTGTTTACATGGGTACAGCTCTGGATCTAATTGTCATAGAACAATAAATACGACCTGGTTGGAATTGTAATAAACCATAGAATGATATGTTCCTGGTATGCATTATGGTAAAAATGTAGAGAGAAAAGGGAATTTTTTGTTGCAAAAATTCCCTAAAACTTAAGAAATCATAATGTTGGAATTTATTACGAGGACTGGTTCGAGTCATAATATACCACAGAATTAGATAAATTCGGTTGCTGTAATGGTATACAGAGAAAATGGAAAAAGTTTGGATACAAAACTTCCTTCATCTTTAAGAAACCATTGTGGTTTATGCGATTTTTCAATTTTATTTAAATTCTTTGGCACAGGCCGGGATGGGTTACGTAGAGGATGAGGAAGGTATCGACCAGGGCGTTTCTTAAAGTGCCATCCCAACATTCGCCTGGCAGAACTGAGGATAAACATGGAAAACTTCAGTCAGGATGGTCGACTGTGGGGTTCGAACACAGGTTCCACTGTCTCTCCGAAGTTCCCTGCGTTACCGAATTTCTTTTTATCTATCTGAAAAAGACGATTGCAGTATACATCACAATTTAAAACAAGGAATACATACTACCTAAATATTTCTAACAATTCTTCACACAAATCTATAAACATTCTCAAAGCAAGTTACTGAAAACACAGCAATATAAAATAGAAAGAAAAACCTAATAATCTTCATTGTAAATTCAGCCATCTGTTGTTTATAGTTTTTAGGCAACGCAGCGAATCTTAATCGTAACGTATTATTTTTATATTTTTTTTTTATAAGATTAAAAGCACGCAAAAAAAACGTAACAAATTTATATTGGCGCGTGCATAACCTGGACACGAGGAGCTCTGTAAGGGTTCGGGCGTTATCAGTTTTACAACAGAAACACCAATTGTACGAATCTCTTTACTGTCAATATGAACAGGAGCTATGATACTGAATCAAATGAACCGTGTACAATACGGGATCATAATAGTAACGACTCGAGCACTTGTAATATGTCAAGTTGTACTTTTTCTTAATTTTATCTGTCAAAAACATTTTTATATTCTCATATATATTATTAATGAGTTCATTACGAAAGGTTAGGTTCTTCTGACTATATCCGATAAGACGCCACCATTTTAAACGTTGCATTACAATAGTCTTTACTATTATGATCTGGACGTACCGTGTACACGCTAAATTATATGTATTAGGGCTAATTTTCATGAAAGCTTGCGTTGCTTGCTTTGCCTGCGATTTGGGTGAGTATTCAATTGAAACATGTGTTTTATTGCATGATTTGTTATAAGGTAAGTGTAACACGTGTTTCAAGTGGCTATTCAATCAAATCACAAGCAACGCAAGCTTTCATGAAAATCAGCACTTACTTCTTACTGTAAAAAAAGAAAACATTACTTGTTAAACTGTATTTGTTCCCAAATTACCAGGACTAACTATACTGATAAACAAAACTGTTTACGTTGTTTTAGTGTTGTGAACATTAAAACATTTGCCAAATAATGAATTAATTGTTAAGTTTTAAGGAAAAAATACAGATTAACGTGTACATGGTTCACCGTTGCAAATAACGGTCATTCGAATCTTCAATATCACAGATTCGATTCATTATGACTTTGAGTAGTGCAATATCGATCGATTACTGCGGTGTGCGAACAGAATGCAAAGCGCTACTAACAGAAAAACGAGGAAGAAAATGTATCGAAACGTAAAGTAAACATTTTGATTCGCATGAATGCATATAAAAGAAACACATTGGCTGTAATTTTCACGCATTATACGGTCAGATTTATATTGCCCTTCCATAATAGCTCTACAATAAAAATGAAATGTTAGCTGCCTTATTTATCATTTAAAGATACAAAATACACGCATAAACTTACTTCGCACACTCGATCATACGCACTCCGTTGAATTGAATTTTGTTTAGGGCTTCAGGTAGGATCAGGCCGTTATGCACTTCGTATCGACTCCTGCAGATGCACCATATATTTATTATTTCCTCAAATTTCTCTTTGATGTAGGTTCGTTGGAAATATTTTTAAAACATGCCTTTTTTGTGTATGTTTGTGTGACTACAATGTCCAGCACAAGACATTTTCAAAGGTTTTACAATTGTCGCTTCGCGGGATACAGAATTAAATACATAGAAATCAGTCAATATTATATGAAATGTAACGAATAAAAATGTGTTTCAAGATCTAACTTTAACAATTTACATACCGAAAAAAGTCTAAAATAGTGGCTTTGTAGTAACGAACGAATGATTACTGGGAAACAGCTGTTTTGCAGAACAACGATCGCCATCTTGGAGGTTCCATGTAACCAAATGCGCGCTTCTCATTGGTCAATTTTCCTTCTCATAAGAAAGGATCAGAATGCGTTATCCGGGTTAACTTAAACGAAACCTAGAACTGAGTGTATCTGTATGTATGAAGTAATGTCACAAAGACTGATTTAATACACATATTGTAACGTTCCCTTATCAAGAATCGCTGTGTTTTTGTCCTGAAGATATCTATTTTCTACGTATTGTATGTATGCGTTTCGTAGACGTAAAGACTACGGCATCTAACGTAATGACATGATGTGTATACTGTACAAATGACTTGCCAGACATTTTTGTCACAAATACAATATTAAACATACTATTTCCCAAGTCGTTATTGAATACGTACATTCCTTCCAAATGGGACTGAAGACTACATTTCTGTGCTGTTTAGTGCAGCGTCCTTTTCTATCGACCTTTGTGCAGTAGTGACTGCAAGTTTTACCACGCTTCTTGGTGATAGAGTCTGTATATAAATATAATAAGGTAAACCCACCAGTAAAGGACACTTTAAGGACACCTTTATAATTTTTCTCTCAAGTTCAAATGTATTGATCAAATGAGAATACTACACTTTCTCCATGCTTTCTTGTAGTTATTTTCATCCATTACTTACATTAGCATACACTACTTGATAGTAAATCACAGTTTATGTCTAACATTGTTTTTGTACCAGTTATGGACACGGAAAAACCTGAGTGTTCCAGCAATGGACACCCAGTACTGGACATACTGTTAAACTCAAAATAATTTAAATACTTATTGCTGAAGTTTCGAATATGAGAACTAAACAAGGTTGTATGTATAATGCTGTGCTTCGACTATCTGATTGTTTCATAGAATTACACTGAGTAATCATTCCGAAGGTCCTAAAAGCAGCGGTCGACCATACTTACCGAGGTTTTAACAGTTTTTTCCTCAGTCTTACAAGCCCTGATGGCACCTTCGACTTATATCTGTCCGACTCCTTCCCGCTTCCTTTTCCCTACCTCATCCCGGAATGAACCATAGGTTCCTTGTGGCGATAAAAATGCAAATTCTAAATTATAATGAATAGTGTTAACGTTTCATTAATGGGAATCGCAGCGTCCATCATTGGAAAAAATGGAACCAAATAATTTCCTGACCAATTTATGGTCATCAAGAGTATATAATGATTCACAGGTTTAAATAAAACAACTAAATATAATTTCGCCGTCGGAGTGGAGGAGAGTTTAGCGCGCTTGATTTCTATGTGCGTGATCATGGGTTCAATTTCCGCTGAGGGCTATCGAACGAAGTGGTTCGGAGCCCACTTGACAAAAACCTGTAACTCTTATCAGTATATACTCACCAACTCGCTTAGCACGTTGATAACAACTCAATCAATCGAGAATTTTAATTGCAATACAGTAATGAATAGTACGTGTCCATAACTGGACAAAAATTGACTTTGTCGTAACGGTAATGGACACTGCTTGCTTTGCATAACAGATCTAAATTATAGTTGGTTTGGCGATTTATATGGTTGAAACAAGGACATTTCATAATACATAAAATAGTGCAGAACAACAAAAGTATTCGTTATTGTAATATCATGAATAAAGAATAAAATTTCTTACCTTAAGAACTTGCTTAACATAATAATGGAAGAGTAGGTGAAACCATGGAACAAATTTCAAAATCATGTCAGAAATACCAGATGAAACCAATGACGAGCGAATAATATTCAGTGACATCACAACATATTATATTAAATTTTCCCACGTGGGTGAAATGATTCCCACACAGCGTCCATCACTTGTGTGTTTACCTTAATACGATGTGGGCATAGAGTTTTGTCTTTCCTTCCGTACTTTTGTCCTATCTGACTGCAAACTTCACCATGCCCTCTGTGAAATAGTCTATGCGTCAGAAGTGGGGTCTTTACTTCCCATCAGGTTGTGCACTAGTGGATGTAACTTTCACCATCTACTTGATGATAGAGTCTGGACATAAGGATAACAGTACAGTCCATGACCGAGTTTTTCTTCTTCTTTCCGGAATTTTTTCCATGTTTGCCCAGAGGAATATCTAAGCATCCGCGTTCGTAACAGTCTTGTACTGTGATTTTGTCCATGTCACATGAGCTTTTAACATGGCACGTAATGGTCTTCCTTCATTACTACTGTTAAAATCAGTGACTTCATTAATTTTATCCAGAATAGTAAGAACAGAATGTACGTAAACTGACCATATAATTTAACATTCTCCGTAATTTCACAACGTCTAGATGTAATAGTGTTGCCAAAACACTATAAAATAGTATAATTTCTACGGTTCTCTCAGTGTGGTAAAGGAAGAAAATTCGTTTTGGGAGTTAACGTATGAAACAACAATGATCATGCTAATATCAAAATCTTACCTCGTTCAAATTGTCGCTTACCCACTTTTGGCACGGATCTCACGATATACTACTGCCTGTCTTGATTAAATGAGAAACAGTGCTTTTCAAATCCATGAACATTCACATCCCAGCCCGGATATGAACCCCAATCCTCTTCGACGATAGCCTAACGCGTCACATCATATAACCACGTAGGCTGGTTTAAAAAAACAATGTAAACAATAATTCACTTCTCACGGTTTAAACAAGTATCTCGATAAGACATTTTATTAGCCTCTGAAAGGTCTTCTCAATAGGCGACCACATCCAGCCCACATGAATATTTCGATGAGTCCGCCATCCATACAATCAAACGGCAGGAGATCTATAGAATAACTTGATAGTTTCTTTGCATTTAAATTTCCCGCTGTACTGACTAGTGTGCTGGTTGCGAGGAAGCGTTGTGAGCCATTATAATCCAAACTCCGCCACGTAGAGATGGGGGAACAGACTAAACAAAGTTTTAGGAAAACTTTACCCTAATACTAAAGTATTAAAACCCTACTTTCTCATTAAAAACTGTACGACTGTTTTAAGGGACAATCCAATTACCTATAGACAATATGTAATAGCAAATAGAGGTAACATTGAGTTTAGTTAGGGAATTTGAACAATTAAACATTCATCCCCTGACAAAGACTTTGCAGACTGACGCTATTATACTTCACTGACGATAAATAATCGAAACCTAACCTTACCCCTCCTTCCTAATCATCGAAGATGAGTACGGCAAAAAGCGCGGAGCCAACCAAAGAAGCTACGAATCTCCTGTAGAAGGGAAAACCAAAGGAAGAGGCAGCAAATCAGTCACACCTAAGATGAAAGCAACACCTAACAAGGAAAATACAGGAGCCAAACAATCAAATAATACTAAGACTCTTCGGAAGTCCACACCTACAACAGAAGCATCTACCAAGAAAGCTTTGGATTCTCAAGAAACTAATCACAACCTAGAAGCAGTATCAGAAGGATCATTGTTTGTGGAAGATTCAAGTATCTCACCGAGATCATCCACATCTAGAAATGGATATACAGAACTGAGTGAAATAAACTCACCAATAAGCCGTACATCATCCTCACCTTCTCTCATCCCCTCTCCTTTAAATCCCTCTGTAATTAACACTCCACAGACAACTTCAGACAGTGGAAGTCGCAACCAAACCAATACAAAAGAGACAGCCGTAATTACAGAGAATAAAGACCCAGAAGCTAACAACATCAATTTCGAAAATACAGAACAGACTACCTCCAATATTTCCACAAAAGATTCTCAAACAAAACAAAAATAAAACAATTAGTAATGAGAACAATTCATCAAATTCCAGCTCACAAGAGAAACAAATTAATTCACAGAGCTCGCCAACAAAAGACTCTATTGTATACTATGAGGTAATACTAAAGAGCATAAAATAAGACCTAAACAGTCCACTTACCTTTGACAAACTAATTAACAACAGAATACCAGATCTAGCAATTAATATTCACCAAACTCTGACGTTAAATGGATACAGGTTACAGTTCAAGGACAAGGCTAACCAGTCGCGTTTCCTAAGAATCTTTCAGGCTAACAATTTTGGGCCTAAAACAATTGTTAATAATAGTCCAAGCGCCAGGGCGAAAAAAAGGGGTCTGCTTCCGAAAAAGTGAGGAAGTTTTTATTTTTTAATGAACTTATGCATTTTAGTGTCCTTGTTAACATACTAAATTTTCACCCCCGTACCTTTGCCGCTCAAGCCACCATATTGTCAAAATGGCGGCTAAAACAGTTTTTTCGAAATATCTTGATTCCAGTGCATCCTACGGCAAAAGTATCTATTTTATAATCGAAAGAGGAGAAAATTTGCTAGAAATTACGCCATATACATTTTCCTTATAAACCAAATGATTTTCGCACAACAGCCAACTGAACTCTATGTTTGTAGTTTATTGAAGCTATTCACTTTTTAGTCGTATTTTAGTCGTATTAACTAGTATTACTATATATTCTATATTACATTATTTCAATTATAATTTTATCTTGTTCTTTGGTTAATGTGAAGCCCGGAGTCGGTCCTTCCTTACGTACTAGCTATTAAATGTTCATAAATTGTAGGGTCTCTCTTTTGGGTAGTTTCACCCTCCTCCCTTTCCTCTCTTATTTTTGCTTCCTTTTTTCTCTCTTTTTTTTTCCATCCTGTGAGTTTTTATACAATAATTATCTAGTTCTATTTCCACTCTGTATGTATCAGTCCTCCGCCTGTACCGGGTTCCAAAAAGTAGGTTTATTTCCCATTGTTAAGTGGATGTGGTACTCTCTCAGTCTTAAGAGCCCTGTAGTCATGTGGGTTCCAAATGAGATTGGTCTCTCTCTTCCAAATCGTTTGAAATGTGTCTATCCATTATTGTTAATAATGTTTCGGTTAATTTCTTATTAATAGAGCTCATTCAGTTCTCTGTCTCCGGTTCTATTGTTTTCCAATATAAGTTTCCGTTCAGAGGGGCCCCAAAACTGGGTAGTATTTGGAAGGTTCTGGGTTCGTTCTATGTCTTGGTTATTATTATTATTATTTCGTTTCTATTTCTGTATGGTCGTTTCGCATTGTCATTTTGGCCTCTGGTTATGTAGGCCTGTATATTGTTCAAGCAGTAGTTGTGTTGTCATTATTTTTATTCTTATAACTTATTAATAGTAGTTATAATAATTTTTGTACTGTTGGTAAAAGCGTTTAGTTCTTTCTATTTTGGTAATTTGATTTTGGTCAATCGTTCAGTATTGTTGTGATTGCCCTCCTTTGTGTAAGGCAGTCTTGGTGGTCATGTCATTTGTTTTGTTATAATTATTATTATTATTATTATTAATATGTAATGTTACCAGTAGTGCCAATGCTAGTTTTATTCTTTTAGAAGGTTCTATATACCTTCTTTAACCTTTTTTTCCCCCCCCGGGGGGGGGAAGAGGTTCTATCTTTTGGTTTGTTATTGTTTGTCCCATTTGTTGGGTCCTGTAATTTTAATTTTTGTGGTTAGTATGGAGCTATGTTGCCATGCGTTCCTGACCGTTTTTCTCGGTACCGATCCAGCATTTGTCGCTGTTATTGTTTTGTTTGTAGGTTCAGTCCTGAGTAGGTTCTGTTATATATTGGAATAATTCCATTCAGTGCTTTCCAATTATATGTGTGTGGTTTATTTTGTTTTATTGAGAGTGGAGGGGAGTTTGTTATAATTCTTTGGGTCTCCGTTCTTCTGGGCTTTCACCTATGAGAAGGTTGCATTAGTCAGCATACGCCTCAGATTGTGGGGTCTCCTGTAAGCTATCATTGTTGTTTCCTATGGCATTCTGGTCCACCACTCTTCTTTACTATATTCACTTCTTAGTTAGGATGGTAAGTGAGAGGAAAAATTACTCTATTTCCTCTTTGTTTATTTCGTGTTTCTTTTCTAGTAGTCCGTTCGAGAAGTTTCGTTAGTGTAGATTTGACTAGTTAGTGATAAACTGTCATCATCCTCTAATGGGGGACCCAAAAATCGATGGAAACGGAAGCAAACTCTTTAACTATCTATTACAATCATCACTAATTATCATAAATGTCGGACCAACTCGATTCTCAAATAATATTGAAATTGCTCCAGATAAAATTATTTTATCACCATCTTATGGCACACAAATTAATTTCAAAATACTTAAAGGCTTCATTCCGACCACAGTGAAGTACTTTTAACATTTCATCTGGAGATTAATAAGTATTTTTCCACTAACTACTACCCAAATTACATCAAAACAGACTGGGACGACTTCAGAAATAAAGTAGACATCAAACTTTCTCAAATTAAGCAATCAATTGAAACCATAGAAGATACTGAATCAATCAGCAATTCCATCACAAAAATTCTACAGGAGAGTATAAAGGATACAGTGCTAAGAGAACAAATACTACTTAACGGAGAGCGTCTTCCACCAGACATCATTTCGACTATTAGGTATAAAAGAAAGCTTTCCAGATTATTTCACAAGAGACCCTCAGAGAATATCAAACAGCAGACAAATAACCTACAAAAGGAGATAAAATACAAGTTGCTCAGGTCAGAGAACAAAACAATAGCATTGTCATATCTAATCTTAAAGAAAATTCATATAGAAACCTCAAAAAGTTTTGGAACACTTTAGCATCCAGACGAAGGAAGTGCTCCGGACACGCTTTACCTTGTAAATTAGATGGCAAAACGATTATCTCTGATCAAAATTTCGTTGATATACTTCACTCTCAATTTAAAGACAAAATTGGAAAGGGCCCACCTACTTCTACAGACAAATTGGAACTGAAAATCCAGGAGACAACTACCAAAATTAAATCCATTATTAACCACTTTCAAGATATTACAGACCTAGACAGGAAAGATAATCATTTGGGTAACACTTCCGTTTTATTAGATGATATTACACAAGACGAAATTATAAAAATTATCAAGAAAAAGAACACTGCACCGGGTTCGGATGGGATTCCATATATAGCCCTCCAAAACGGTCCACGTACTCTTTACCATATTTAGACCCAACTATTTAATGCTTCCATCAAATTTGGTTTTATCCCTCAGATATGGAAAACTGTTTTTACCATATTCATTCCCAAACCAAACAAAAGCTGCTTCTCCTCAGCCAACTACAGACCAATTACTTTAACAAACACCATAGCCAAAATCTGCGAAACTGTATTATCAAAAAGACTCAACCTTTATTTAGAAGAATCCAATCTCTTAACAAAAAACCAAGCCGGCTTTAGATCCAAAGTTTCCACCTTAGATCAGCTTATGAGAATAGTAACAGACTCACAAATAGTAATAAACAGAGGCTGGACAAAAGCCATATTTATGGATCTATCATATGCTTTCGACACAGTATGGCGTGACGGCCTACTTTACAAACTATACTCATTAAATTTATCAACCACAGCTATTAGATGGTGCATACTGTTTCTGCCAGGTAGAACTACAAAGATCAAATCTGGAGATATTTATTCGGAAAGCATGACTATCAGAAGAGGTATTCCCCAGGGAGCATCCCTGAGTCCAATTTTGTACACAATTTATGTCAATGATACTCCAACAACAACCTACAAATTAACTCAACTGGGGCTCTTTGCAGACGATATTGGACTGCTGCTAAAACGGTAGATGCTGCTTTTAAAAACCTCCAAAAGCCAGCTAGATTATTGATTGAGTGGTGCCGGATCTGGAAGCTTGAATTGAATGCCAACAAAACAAAGTTTATTATTTTCTATCCCGCCGCAAGAGGAACAAGAAAGAAGAAATAAAAATCAATATATACAAACAAAACACACATCAAACCATCTCGGAATTATAACAAAATTCAAACCAAGCCAATACCATTTAAAATTCATAATAATTAGAACAAAACTGCCTTACTGAGCTCTGGACAAAACATCGGAATATCGGTCGAAAGCAATATTATATTAAAATTATCAAACAAAAAAACTGCTTAACCGGAACGGGATTTCCTGGATGTTTGTTTGGTGCGGGCTAAGTGGGTGCTTCTGCAGTTTCCGATTCTCCCTTCCTACCTAATTTTTAAAATCATCACACATTAGTATTACAATTTTCCAAGGACGAAAGTGGCTTAAGATAGCCAGCCAGAAGTCCAGCCTGGTGGCCCTGCGGACCAAGGTAATTTACTTTATCAGCAACGCCGTCGCTTAGCAAAATGCTGACGGTATTTCATTACCTTACTAAATACTTCAGTTTCTCACCTTGTTGTTGTGTTTGTTTCTTTAATATTGATAATGGACACTAATTCTTGGCCTCTGCAAACTTCATATAATTAGAAAAACAATTCGCTATGCCATTCTGAAGAAAAAATAATTAGAAAGGAACTGATAAATGGCTTAATTTGTGTACCAATAGTACATTTCTTCCTGTTAGAGTTAAGGTACATCACTTGTAAGTAATAACTGAAATGTATCTGTTTGCTTTCCATTGAAAGTGGACTCGAACTGCAAGCAAGAATAATCTTCACCTCTTTCCTGAGATTAATTTTCTCTTCTTTTGATGTTGTAAAAGAAGATTTTTAAACAACCTCATGCCTGACATCATGTATTAAACAAGTTACTTAAGGAAAATAGACACGACAAAATAATCTAAGTTATTAATATAAAACAGGGATTACAAATTAAAACTCAAAGAACGTTTTGAAGAATTGTCTCTGCTCGTTCCTAATTACTTTTGCTCATTAATTAGAACAACTCTAGCTTCAAATTTAGCATTTCCTACTACTCTACCATAGTGAATGTTTAAGAAAATATAAGAATATTTCTAAGAACACAAATAAAAGATCTCTTGAAACTATTATTTTTAACGAAATGTTCATTACACAAGTTTTGCTTCTTATGTGAAATTACTTTACTGTCTGGGTGAAAAGACTAAAGAGTTTTGTAGATACAGAGATTTTAATGACACCGAAAGTATTAAAAGAAAAGAGAAAATCGTGGAAAATGAAGAAACTGTCCTGAGATTTGAAATAATGAGGAAGGAAACGAGAATATTCACATCTTAAGATGAAAATAATATAGAATAATGATAGTTGGGAGATGATTCTTAGCAGGTTTGGTTTGTTCCCGCCAGATGACACTAATTACCAAGTTGACAAAGAACAGATCTCCGTCCTTGAGAAATATAGCTGTAGGACGAAACGCCCAAGATATTTGGAAATTAGAGAAGTTAATTCCAAGACATGGAAACTCAATGTGTTCTGCATTTATGGGGAAACAAAAAGAATCTAAGATGAAAAGCACGCAATAAATCTTTGAGCTTAACGTATCATAATTGTGACTATCAGTGTGGGTTCCCAAAGTTCCAAACTCTGAGTCCTTACTGTAATGTTATTGGATTTTATTTATTTATTTTCTAATGCAAGAAGCTTGGAAGGTGTAGTGGATTGGGCTGTTAATTGCATTTTTTTTTTCAGGCGAAATGAATCGTCGTAATTTTTTATCTTCGGTTCGCTATAATGACAAGGTGGAGGGGCAATCCGCCATATTGTGACAAGGGACATCTGCTAGCACAGGGACTCTTTACATGCAGCAGACCCCACAAGGGAGTTATTACCCCTCCATATCGTAGATCACAATCCCCCAACTTTTAATAATCGATAAAAAAAATCTGCAAAATTCCCCTTACACACCCCAACTGATAATCCTATTAGTGGAGACGGGTTTTGTCATTCTTTTCCAGTGCTGTATACAGAAATTTGAATTTGAAAATTATTGTGAATTGCAGTAAGGATTCTTTACGTGAGAATATGAAACATTTAAAATATTTCCGCTTTCCAAGAGAACCAAAAGAGGATGGTGAAATAAATATTGAATGTTAAAGCCTTTAGGCAACTTTGGCTCAGGCCACATGAAATATATATTATGCACTTGATTGTAGAATGAGCAGTGGTGCTGTTAGGGAAGTGAATAATACTTCTCAGTAATAGCCATCCGAATGGTGTTTACTCAATATGTCACGGTCAGGGATTCTGCCAGCATTTTCAGTTTGGGGCCTTGGGTGGGTGTAAATGGAGTTTGGCAGTATTCCTATCGATTTTTGACAGTAAATACTTTATTTGGGGGATGGTACCCCCATAGCGGGGCTGGCAAATCACTGCTCAAGGTGCACGCAGTAAAACTGAAAACGTATTACTTTAAATTGGAAAGTTGGTTAATACATAAAATTTTATCCAAGACGTTCGATTTAGGACAGAAAGGGCAGATGTGGCCCCGATATAGCGTCTCACCAGTCAAGTAAGTTGCCATGCAATTATTTCTGTACCCTTTCTGAGTACAAATTAATGTTTAAAAGCACCTACGGCACACGTACATTTTACGCATAAAATAAGCTCATTGCTTCCTTGTGCACTGAAATATAAATTTTATCACTTTTCAATGTGGCACAGATATAAAAATATTAAGGAAACATTGTAGTTCGTTACCCCCCCCCCCCCCGTATAAAATACACATGAATGCTACTATTTTGGGAGCAGCTCTATTTTTACCACGTCATGGCGCATGTACTCTTAAGTTTTTCGTATGTGACGCAATTTAACTTAACACAGCTAACGCAAAATATAGAATGTCAAGACAGAAATGAAAACAAGAGTACAATAAGACCATGAATTTGACACTGATTAGACATGACATCATACTTCCAGTATCGATTGGAACCACGAGCTTCAATCAGTGGTTAACCAGTTCAAATACTTTCGACGTCATTGTCGCAGGAATCTTCTGCTCTGCGGGCGCTCCGAATACTTCGCAACACTTGAAAAGTCATGAGGTTCGAAAAATTCCAATCCACCTAAAACAGTTCGTTAAGAGAAACGATTCCATTAAAAACTATTTCATTTGGAATATTTGCGGAAAGTAAGGTATTTGGTAAAGTTATTAGTAATTTTTCTATCTTTATTCTATTTGTGACTTTTATTTCTACCACAGAACAGAAAGCGCATGCGCATAGCTCTTTAGTCTTCACCTGTCTGCTTGTTTGTACACAAAAGCCTTGCCTCAGTGTTGGCGCCCGAACAGGGACTGAGTCGTTTTCACAATACCCTCGTTGCTTGCGCGAAAGGTAGGATGACTGAGAAGTGAACTATAGGAAACCAATCGTGGGGCTTCTTTCTAGCTGTATTGTGCTCTCTACCTCCCTTCTGTAGTTCAGCTTCTCTCGTCAATAGCGCTGTAGTCACCTAATGGAAAAATCGTCTGGGTCTAATTTCCAATAAAGCGTTAATAGGATACGGGCAACTATTAAAAATATGTAATCAAACTTTCTTGAAACCGCCCAAAGTTTATACCAGTGCTTCTAGTGAACCTAATCTTATTTTTAATGCATATAACGAACTTGTAGTAACTATGAAACAATCTTGGTTCGAAATTTGTATATACCTAGTACTTTTTTGAATATACCTATATGATAATGTTTGTTCTAGTCAGAGCAAGATTTATGACCCAAAGGTTTTGTAGGTAGTTTAGCATTGCCTTCCTTCGGAGAGCGGCGAGATTCTAAGGTCGACACAATTTGAAACAAATTACAAATTAAATTACTAGTTGAATGTGTTCTCATCATTAGTCAAATCCAGGATATCTTGAGTACTAAGCAACAAGCAAACCACTTAGTTATCAAGAACATAATTTCAAGTTTAATTATGAAAGTATATTTCCTTCTTTTACTTTGTGATAACAGAGAGAGAGAGAGAGAGAGAGAGAGAGAGAGAGAGAGAGAGTACCTGCACACTAGCCATAACGGGTAAAGAGTGAAAATGGTGCTTTAAGGCGATATTCTCGTAAAGGCGACAAAACACAGTCCCCCTAATGTAGAAGTGAAATTCAACGTCTTTTTGTCTTCTTATTTAGTCTAAATTTAAGAAAACGTCACTTATATTAGAATGTATTGAAACTTTGTCCATCAAACACGAAGCATTAGCACATTTTTATTTGAATAGTTTCCTTTCATTCTTTTTCCGAAGTATTAATTAAAAATAATGTATAAACGAATTATAAACAAATGATCATTAAAACAAAAATAAATATTTGTTTCCGGAACCTTCCTGTGTGAATGTCCCCCAAATTCTCGAGCATACACCCCAACTTTAAAACTTTTACGGTCAAAAATCGATAGAAACTACGTCAAACTCCACTGACATTCTCCAAATTTTTATCTTACACCCCCAAACTGAAAATCTTGGCTGAATCACTGACCCCTATAGCAAGCTGCTGCTGAAGTTTCGGAAGTTCATATAAAAATCAACTTGGCTCTGCCTTCATGCAATGACTATCAGGAAAGAGTTGGTGATTTGTTTCTCTGTTCTTGATATCTCTAACTTTTAAGGACGGGAAAGTTGGATTTCATTGCTTAAGTTTCAACCCTAAAATGAAAAAATACTAGTTTATTTAGGCGACATCACTATGCTTGACATGTTAGTGTAATGTAAATTTTCATGCTTTGAGCAGTTTCTTATATTCACGACCAGTATATCATTATTGTCAGAATTACTGGAAATTGTATTTAAAAAGCGTATTTACATGATTTCTTAGAAAACACACGTCTGCCCCCGTTAATGACTGTTCTGACATACATGGATCCCTTGGTGAAGAAACTCCGATATATATTTGTTTCTTACATGTGTATATGAATATGTATGTGTGTGTGTGTTTGAGAGAGAGAGAGAGAAAGAGAGAGGCGAATCCTTTAAACATAAAGATCACGAATTAGACCGCAAATATTTCTCTGAATGCAATCACCGGAAGTTCAAAGTGTATTTCTTGAAACGGAGTACGCAGTGATCGGAAGAAAAGAAATCATTCAATTTGAATGTAAAGGATTTTGAGAAGAGAAAAAGAGCCAAAAACACAAAGAAAGAAAAGAAATTGAACCAAAATTTTCTCTTTTTCATATCGAGTTTGTTCTGCATGCTGGTAGGGCCACATAAGAGGGCCATGGAACTTGAAAGCAAGAACCATAGAAATCAAAGATGAAGTAATAGTCAAAGAGAAGATAGAGAAAGAGAAAGAGAGAGGGAGGTTAGATGAAAGAGAGATTTCTTGGTAGTGTGTGGCGAGTGAACGGCTGGTCCTCTGTAGTCCTTTCAATCGATGCTCAATTGTCCGTGGAATCTGGTTTCTCTTTTCTCAAGGGGTACGTCAGCCAATCGTCAATCTACGCTGTTCTTATCTTATATTGCTCTGCCGTTTCGCTCTTTCTCTGTTCAGAGTTCTACAACGATGAACGGAGCCACATTGGCAGAAGTTAGTTGCGGGCTTGACAGGTTAGAAACGTTTCGAAAAAGGAGACTGGGAAACCTTTAGAGCAGGCGGGAAAAATGCAAAAACGCGGGAATAGCCTACCGATTGATCTGGAAACTCTTCGTGTGTGAAATTGCTTGTGACCTCTTCCTGATGAATGCACCGCGTTTCTCTGTGCCTCTTTTGCAAAGTGTACAACGAGAGACAAACGTTCTTTCCGCGTAGGTAATTTTCTTTGTTTCACTTTTCTTTTATATTTAAAAGTGGAATGGTCATTTCACGATACAACAAGACATTTACGGTACGTCCAAAATCAGTAACTCTGATTTATTATTTATATAATTTTGTCCTGGACGTGAATATTTTTTAGGGAAAATTCAAATTCAACCAATAAAAACAGGGATTGAACTTGTAAACTCTTTCTTCAAGTACACAAATGCGGTAAAAGATTAGACGTGTTTGATTAACCGTTATCTAGACAATTATTCGGGCAGATAAATCACGACATGTACACTAAAAGTCCGAATCGTTTCGATCTTTTTTTAAAAAAAAAAAAATACGCAGATTAAATAAAACTGAACCGTTTTGATCTTATTAAAAAATAGGAAGATTAGATACATCTAAACCGATTTGACCCTGTTCAATTTTGATGTGAGACTTCCCTGAAATGATAGATTTCACCATGGAGGAGTAACGTGCTATGATGAAGAGTTTGTGGTGAAAAAGCCGTCGATATTCATCACCAGTTGATGGATATTTGTGGAGATCAACTAATCTTGCTGACTACTGTTCAGAAGTGAGTTCGTGAATCTACTGGCAGGCGTCAATTAACTGATGGTTGGCCAATTTATGGACGACTCATTGTTGCCACCATCGCAGAAAACATCGTTCATGTTGTGGCCCTGGTCAAGTAGGGCATAAGTCGAGCTATTGAGGATATATCATAGACCTCCATTATGAGGTCTATGGATATATGCAGTCATGCAGGATTCTCTAATGGCACGATCGGAAGAATTTTGCCAGAACACTTGAAGTTATCCGAGGTCACTTTACATTGGGTCCTCGAAAGTTGGATAAGGAGAAGATGGCTTCCAGCACGACAACTGTGCTAGCAAGGGACAATATCTGGAGTCTGCGATCGCAATGGATGAAACATTTATTTCCACTCTTGAATACAGAAACAAAAAGACAGTTCAAACAGTTGAAACATTCCCCTTCCAATCCACCAAGGAAATATGTAGAGAGCTTGTACGTCGTAATGAATTGTGTAGAACGTATTCCCATCTGTTGGTGTCTCGCTTAATTACACCTCTATTACACAGCTCTACTACGTGTTTAGAATACAGGTAAGGATAAAAGACCATACAAAATCATTTGTTTTGATTGGTTGTTTGGTGTTGGACTGCTAGCCGAGAGATCCGGGTTTGATTCCCACCAATCTCCACGTTTTTATGTTCTCGTTTAAAACTTTTGCTCCCTTTTGCATTTTTAATATGTTACAGAGTTAACGGACATAATGGGTTGGGTAAAGTCAGGTTAGATTTAGTTATACGCATTTTCAGAATTGTACATGTTTCACAGATATAGTTTAGGAAAAGTCAGGTTATATTTTTTCATTATGCGGGCAGCAAGCACCAGAGATTACGTTTAACAACGGTTTTCCAACCTTCTCTCACCTAGTTTATCAGCATATGACATCTTTTGGGGCAAATAAGGACTAATTCTGGTAAATCGTATGCGAAAGAAACAAGCAATCAATGGGCTGTATTTTCTGTAACTTTTGAATAAGCGGTAGATTCATGCAGTGCAGCAACATCGGCCAGCCCCAGTGATTCCGCCAGACCCCCAACAACGTACTTCTACTTTAAAAGTTTTGCTGTCAAAAATCGATAGAAACTATACAAAACTCTCCCAATTTTGACTTTACACCCTCCCAATTTTGACTTTACACCCTCCAAACTGAAAATCCTGGCAGAATCACTAGTCAGCCCTCCCAGAGTCACGATTTCTTCTCCATTGATCAACCCCTGTATAGATCAAAAACTGTGATAGACTTTCTACAAGATAAAAGCATCAAAGTACTCCCTCTCCCGCTCTATTCACTTAATCTTACCCTGAATATTGCATTGCTCCGAAAATATTCTGCGACCACACGTGTACTGGGAAGAGCCATTTTCCAGTATCTAAAACAACAACACCCTCATAAAAGGACTTGTCAAATTATCTAGATAGCTGGTAACAGGGTAGCAACGTTGTATATAAGCAGACAAAATCTACGTCGAAAACTGATAAAGATCTCATTCTAAATTTGACAGCTGTATGGGGTATGGACAAAAACATTACGGACTTCTGGTATACACCTCGTATTCGAATAATGAAATGTTGAATATCAGAATAACAATTTAACGTATTAACTTATCAAAATAATTACCCGCCTATCATTCTCTGAAATTTATAATTTTGTAATCTTGTATTCACTGTCTTCCTCAACAGAAACAATACTTTCTACCTAAAAAAATGTATGTTTGTCTTGTATTTGCTTAGTGGCTAATAGATGGCAAGGGTCACAGAAAGGCAATTTTTAAGAGTATTCACTTGAACACAAAATAAATTAGAGCTGTTTCCTTGAGATAAAAAGAAGGGGAAATCCTCAAGAGTAATCCACTAATCTATCATTTTAATCATCTCATAACTGTTATTTCACTGTCTCCGGATATAAAGTGGTTTCATTTGTAGTTCCAAAGTTGAAATTGAAATAACTCGATTCATCATTTGTAAAATCTTGGAGACAGATCTAAATGAAACGTAAAAACACTTGTTCTCATTAGGACGTCTCCTATGAAAACGAGAAAGTGGGCTGTGTCATCATTTTATAAGAACGTTGATTAATAAGAGAATGTCCTTAATTACTACTGCTTTAGATGATTAAATAATGAGACGTTTCATAAATCGTCTCCTTTTCTTGCTTCATTTCTATTGTGACAAAAATTCAAAATTGTTTAAGTGGAATAGATTCATGATGTATTTTCTGGTTCACTAAAAAGATCAAATTCTGATAGAGATCTCATATACAAAGTGCCATCAAGTTTTTCTGTAATTCATCTTCTGTAGACTGATATTAAATTCAGCTGGAAACGTCATACTCAGATTATAAGACAACTAATGTATAGAGTGAATCTCAAAAGGCGATTAGTAGGTGCATCATGTATACCGGAATCATTCTTATAACCTACGAAGTTTCCCTGCACCCTACCGACACACATACTATCGTAGACTTGGTATTTTCGGGGGCCATGCCGAGGGATTTGTTTATGGTATCAAACTACGAGACCCCACTACGTTCCCTAAAATTGATACAATATATTAAAACAACTTTCAAAAATATGTTTCTAAAGCTATGGAGCAGGGAAATCATATATTACTAGATGCTTTTCACTAAGACGTAGCACAAAACACCTCCAAAATGCATCATTAACATTCAACATCTTATTTTTTTATTCATCATGAGATGATGATGATGATGCTTTACAAGATATGATTATATTTTGTCCTAAATATATGTCACCTATCAATTTCAGAATTACTTTTTTAATCAATGTACTAACAAGGGTGTCATTCTTTCTAATCAGCTTCGACAGACACACCCAAGCGCAGAAGATGACCAAACTTCCTTAGCCTTGTGCTTTTGTACCCTTTAGGCGCACTTTACTCAGAAAGTAAAGTCAATTAAGTTGACCACATTGTCAATAAATATATATAGAATAAATTCTATTTATATTTAGTGAATTTTAAAAAAAATGTTCGTATAATGTAGCCTAACGTAGTTAAATATGTTTCAGAATTCCCTTTATTTAGCATTGCAGAAAATTAATATGTAATTCAGTGGAACCTCGATATATCGAATTCCTTGATAAATCGAAGTTCTTCCATTCCCCTTGAGCCTGCCATCACTCCCATGTGTATTTTTACCTCTATACATCAAAGGACTGGTCAGGAAGATCTCGATATTTCGAATTTTCATACTTGCTTGGCTTGGCACCGCACCTCTATATATCGAAGTTTTGATTGGAAAACCTCTATATATCGAAGTTTTTGGATAAAATCTATAATACTGTACTATATTTAGATAAAACTCAGTCGTTCTTTGAACGACAATCGTTCACGTTGCAATCTGTAGCCCCCACCATTGTTTACTGTTGTTATTGCATGCTATACCCCCCTCCCCCTATTGTCATCGGTTAGTCCTGGTTCAGTTTGACAGAAAAGTGCGCGTGTGAGAAACTTAGTGTTTGTTGTTGTGAACCTCTATAACAGTCAGAAATCATCTTGATAAATCGAAAATCGGTATATCGAAATCCTCGATAATTTGAAGTTTTCTCGTTCCCCTTCAGGTTCGGTATATCGAGGTTCCACTGTATTAGAAAATAAACGAAATAATAAATACAGAAACTTGCACGTAAATTTGTCCTCAAAGTTCACCCGCATCTGACTAAATACTTTAATGTGCTGCTCAATACATGATCACATAGAAAGCCTTATCATGTATGGCTTTCAATTGATAGACAGCAAAACATTGAACATAAACTGTTTAAAATTAGTGTACGATTCACACATTTTTTTTTAGTTAAGCCATGTGAGGACTGTGCAGATTCAAATAACGCTCACGGTTGGTAGTTTAACTTAAGGTTTTTAATTGATTTGCCACAGGAATCTTCTTTCGAGTCCAAGTTGCAACCAGGGATTCCGCCAGTATTTTCAATTGGGAAATGTAAAGTGAAAATTCGGAGGGTGTAAGTGGACGGTTACTATCGATTTTGTCACCGTTAAAATTTTAAAGGTGGGGGGGGGGGTCGAGAATTTGGGAGATGACACCTCCCATAACGGGTCTGACGAAATTATTGGTTACAACCCATTCAGGATATCGGAATCTCGTTAGAATATACTATTATCTCCAGAGTACTACTGCGGGACTTCTGCAAGACAACCAAATACCAGGTGTATGCATAAGTTTTTGCCGGTTTTTGTGGTAAAGAAAACACAT
>JAGDQP010030950.1:0-22244 GCA_022664845.1 Lepisma saccharinum | reverse complement strand
AAAGATAATCATTACATAAATTTATATTATATTTTGCATGAATAAATATACAACCCTAGAGATGCACCATAACAAGTAGAACATTACAAACTCTTCACTAAGCACAAAATCCTATTCAAATTAAATAAGGATCAGGGACCTTTCAGTGTCCTGATGAAGTTCTTATAGATCGAGTTCAGCACAATCATTCATTTTTATTTACATTTCTGTGTTATGAAGTTTCCCTTTTTTCACTTAAACTTCATTAAAAACTTTATGAATGCTTATGAACACTAACACAATAACATGAAGAGATTACAAGAATGAATCATGGTTTACATCACAAACACATATTTACAGTACACATGTAACATGAAAAAAATATTCAATTGCATCATGATCGTTTGCTTATTACTACAATGATTATAAATTTTAAATTCTGACTTAACTACTATAACTTTTTTAAATAGCATTGCTTTGTTATATCTTTGCACATCAAACATGTAGACTTAATAACTGTATAGGATTATATGGAATATTTCACACACTTTCCATATCTTCGTTTATGACCTACTTAAGTGATGTACTCTGGATCAGAGAAATTACAGAACAAGATTTTACTATTATTGGGGTCTACCCATTACATCCCAATAATTTTTTTTAGGTAGAATTCATTTACTTTTTGGCAGATTGCTCTGATTAGTCTTCCTTTTTTTTCTTTTTTTTTCATTTTTCATCAGTTCTCTTCGGGGTATAGGTCTCCCTATCGAAGTAGTGCACAGTTAGTTCATAAGCTTTTCGATTGTTGGGATCACTAGAAGCATTAGGTGATGTCTACTCCTGGTCATTTCGATCCATGCTTTTCTCAGGAGTCGGTTCCCAAATCTTGCAGCGTTGGATTGACTGCAGTCCTGCGGTTTCTCCGGAGATCGGATCCAGTAGTTCGAGCACATTATCATTGATTACTTTCAGGCAGACGTACGGATCTCTGTATACTTCAAACCATTTTTGATTTTGTTATCGACTAAACTGCAGGTGTTGTGTTGTCACAGAAACACTAGGTCGCCAGGTTTGATCTTCCGCCTGGAATGCTGTCCTTAGTTCAATGCTAGATTCATCTTGCGTACTTTTTCCTTAAGTTTTATGTCTGCCATAACTAATTTTCCTGACCAGTCGATTCCGTCTGTTTCATTGACTTCTTGCTGCGTTCTGATGCTGAGATGCTCCAGGACTTGAATAGATACGTCGACGTTCAACATCAACGACGCTGGTGATCTTGCCAAAGACTCGGTGAGGGAATAATTTAGACCAATCAACATGGGAGTTCTTGTAAAAAAATTCTCCAGAGTGAACTGGTATAGAATACACCAATTCTTTATATTTCTTTCTTATCTAAATAGCCAGTGGCACAATATTTCTATACATTTCTCATTACTTTTTGCCCGAGGTATAATAATCTTAACTTCTGCTAGCAGATGGTCCCAAACGATGGGCGCCTATTCTTCGTAATGGAATATTACCATATATTGCCAGAGGCACACTTTAATGCATATATTTCGATATCACTAGAGATTTGCCAGAGACACCCTTTCACTATCATTCAGTCTCTGCCCATATAGTCTATAAGTTTAATATTATGGACCCAATGGGGAACCCTATATAACACTCTGTACTAACTTAAGCCTCGGCTATGGTCGCGGGATGAACCGAGTAATGATGCTGAAAAGGAACAATTAAATTAGTACAAGTAAATAGCACTATGAAAGAATAACGGTAATGAGGGCCACTACCAGTCTCATTTCTTAGACACGGTAGAAGCAAAGAATAGGTTGAAGACCACTACCAGTCCCATTGCTTAGACACGGTAGAAGCCGGGAATAGGTAAAGGACCACTACCAGTCTTATTGCTTAGACACGGTAGAAGCCCAGGTATGGGTAAAGGTAGGTGATAAGAATGAAGTTCAAAGAGCACTTGTGATAATCAGTATTAAAAGGTAAAGACCAATAAAAGATCAGAGAATCAATGATGGTGACAATCGGTTTATTTGTGGAGTAGGTTGTCCGAAGAAAGAAACACATCAAGCGAGAGCGCTTGATGCTGCTTGGACCGCAGGTGCACACTGAATATCTTTAAGCATTATATAAACCAAAAGTGCACACAGGATGTCTCAAAATTAAGTATCCAAATTGATATGAATTTAAATAATACAAATTTCACGCTATTCTCTGATTACTAATAAATCATTGTAACTGACGATCAATTTGCAAATTGAGAGGTCCGTTACAAGAGACGTGCAAATTTCTTGTGTATCCTTTTAACTGGCGATGAAGCTGGATGGTATGGCGTGTGGTGAAGCTTGATGTTCTTCTGTGCGGTCCATTCTCGAAATTTCTGACACGAGGCAGGGGCCCTTATCGGACAATATGGCTACTGGAAGACCAAGATGCATGATATATGTATCCAAGCACTTGATTACGGCATTGGTGGTAGCATTCCTTATAGAGTAAGCGACGATGAACTTGATGTAAACGTCGATACAAGTGCACAGGTACGAAAATCCTCCTGCTGCTGTTGGGAGCTTACCAACTAAGTCATAGACAGTAAAGCGCGTGGGCGATTAGCTGGAATGGTCTTCATCAGTTGCACTGGTGGGTGAGAGTCCATCTTCGTCCTCATGCACAACAGGCAGTTTCTAATATAGTCCTAGACGTACTTGTCAATTCTTTTCTAGATGAAATTTTCTATGATTAATAATGTTTTGTTCTTCCTAAAATGCCCACAAACATCGTGTGCTGATCGGATGACATCTTGGACCAAGCTTTCAGGTACTACGACACGCAGTTATTCTGGCAGATGGAAGTTATTCTGGTAGATGGAAGTCCCTCTGTAGCAGCACACCATTGATCATCTTGTAGGTTTGAAGTACAGGCCTAGATCCACGGGACTCCAGGTTTGAGTCTTTCGGATTATTGAAGTACTTCATGATTTTTCCAAGCTTACCATCTTCTCTTTGCTTTGCTACTAGGCCTTCAACAGTCAGAGGTTTGATCCAATCTGGAATGACTGATACTATGGAATGTGATGACTCTTCGGTCTTCATCCACGCAGATGTGTGACAAAGCGTCGGCAATGAAGTTCTGTTTTCCAGGTAGGTATTCGATGACGATGTTAAGGTCCTGTATCTTTAAATTCCACCGATATAGTCGAGGGTTGAGATGCTTCATGTTCCTAAAGTGTACTAATGCCGAATGGTCACAAAACCCGTCATAAGCATTTATCTTTTTGAGTAGGATAAATTAGTGACTATCCAATAATAGTAGTTAATAACTTCAAATTGACAAAAGATAATTAATAGAGAATAAATAACAATAATAATGTAGGTATGGAACTGAAATTATAAAAGGATGACTTGAATTAAGAAATAAATGAAAAAAAGTTAGTCACTTCGATTAAGCAACGATTTTCCTGCTGCCATATAGCGAGGACCAAAAACAACTTTTTAGAAATGAATGGTTTCTATCATGAGACAAATAGTAAATTATCCGTAAAATCACAATCACATCCAGAAATCAATTTGTCAACTTTCAAATAATAAATTTATCATAATTAAACTATTGAAGATAAAACAATAATATACTTGTTGTGTGGAGGAGGTGCCCCAATCCAATGATGTGAAGTTCCCCATAGTATTCTTGATAAAGGACAGCCACTGTGCTGAGGATCGATTATGATGTGGATTGGATAATCCATGTTCGGATGTTCAAGCAGTACATTCGTCCTTCAGTGCCTGGAAAGCAGTATCGTGTTGACTAGTCCAAATCCATCTCTTCTTCTGCTTCAATAAATCGTTGAGTATTGCAGACTTTCCTGGGCAGTCGTAGATGAACCTTGAAGCCCACAGGAATACGCCAGAACATTGCTGTAAGGCGTTGACGTTCTTGGGTGGTTGCAACTTTCTTATCTTTTCCACATAAGATGGGTCTTTCTTGAGTACCTTGTTGGAGATGATGATTCCAAGAAATATTGGAACGAACAATTGGATAGGTTTACGGTCATGCCGGCGTCGGACAATTTGGTAAAAACTTCATCCAGAGTAGCAAAATGCTCGTCGGCAGACAAAGAAGGTATCGAAATGTTGTCAACATACAGGATCAATTTTTGATAGACCAAACCCAAACGTTTTCTGCAGGGCATACTGAAGTGCTGTAGATGCGTTAATTATAAATGTAAATGTGTAGATCTGTCCCTCGAACGTGAAAGCTATGATGACTGTCCTTGTCTGAGAGGACTTGAGTGTAGGAATCATTAAGATCAAGATTCGAAAACAGCTTCACTCCATGGAATCGGACTAACAAGTAGTCAATCCATTCAGCCTTAAAGGGTTCCTCCATTTTCTTCTTGACGATGACCAAAGGACATGAAATTTTTGAGAGTCCAGACTTGATCACTCCTAGGTCCAGCCACTTTCTGATCTGGCTTCTGAGTTGATCACGGTAGATAAACGGAATTGGGTATTTATGTTTTACCAGAGGCTCTTCAGTATTCAGTTGGATATGGTATTCGAATTTGTTGCATCTATCTGGGAAATTCGTGAAGGCGGTGCTTACAAAGTAAATTGTACAACCTCTGCTTCATCTCACTATCAAGTTGCGGTTTTTCAAATGTCTCCCTAATTTCTTCGATGGTTGCGTACTTCTTTTGAAAAGGTAAATTTTGTGGTTGTCTGTCCGAATTCAAGAGGTTACAGGGTAGAATTTACTTTTCAGTTCTTCTAATTCTTGGAGATGGCATCCCTCACGGAAATACTGATCTTGGGCACAGAACTCACACAACGTAGCTAAATTACTCTCTCATGTGTATCCAGGGGTCCTTGTAGTCTTCGGGCATGAGTACTAAAGTTTTTTTTTTTGACATTTTCTCCTCCTCTTCCCAGCCTCATACAAATGTTTGATGTCGTTCGGATGCCGCCTCAATCTGCGAACATGTGAAGTGACCTGGCACGTCTTGACCACAGCAGGCAGTAGGGAAGGTCCATGGCGGAACTACGTTATCGCTCTCTTCACCTGATGAGTGACTAGTTGTGTCTTGCTCACAACCACCTTCCATCGACTCAACGTGGGAAAGATAATTCACATCCACGGTGCTTGCAGGGTTGACCATAGGAACGATTATGTCTTCTCCATCCTTGTCGCCTGGCCAGATTTAAAATCTAGGGTGATCCCACAATCTTTAAGAAATCCTCTTCCATATAATAGGTCTTTTAATTAACCCTAGGAATACCATGCTCCTATGTACTACGTGTTGTACTAAGGGGGGTCAAATTTGCCCGCGCAGTTTCCAGGTCGTTTTTGGACCTTATATTGTGATTTTGAGTAATTTTGAACTATGCACCATGGAAAAGAACAGTAGAAGTAGCTCTTCTTTCTATTGTTCATAAGTGGTTGCATTTGAGACATTGCTTGCATTATTAATTGGGGTTTAATTTTATGTTTATAAATATACATATATACTTCTAAACTTTTGTGTACTACATGAGCAAGAATCATTTTATCTGATAACGAAATAAGGTTTCAACACTAGCAATAAAATATGCTCAGACACACATTTTTTTATGATTATCACATTTGAAACATAGGACTTTTGTCCTATAACAAAAATGGATTACACCTATTACCAGGGGTCAAATCAGTCCGAACCATACAAAATATTTTTTCTATGTATTCTAAGTAAATATATTGTAAAATGACATTTCACGTAAGTGAAGAAAACATTGAAACGAACAATGTAAAAAATCTGGAAATTTTGAGAATTATAACTCGTAAGAAAATAAAAATTGAATTCGCGGGCAAAATTGACCCTTGGTATTCTTAGGGTTAAGAGCTTCTGCCACGAAGTCAACTGTGGAAATTTTGCTTTGTATTTCGATGGGCAACGTGGTAACTCCAAGAATCGATCGCTTGCTCTTGGCTGTGTAATCGACGATCATGATGTTCGTCGCTTTACGCAAAACAGGACGTGATACTAGGCTGGAACGCCTGATCATAGTATGCTTTGTTAATTACTGGACAACCTGCGCCAGAATCAAAAAGTCCTGTTCCTTCACAACCAAACACTGACACTTGAGACAGGTGGGCACATCGTCCTCTCGACGTGCTTCATCCCAAATATTTCCAAATGTTGAAATTGAAATGCGTAAAATTCATTCTAAATTTCATCTAGGTTGATTGTTCAATTTCCTCAGCATTGAACGAGCCATTTAATTCCGTATTGTCCGATGAGATTTGATTTCCTCAAAACAAAGAATGGTGTCAAAATCTGTTGGGTTAGGGCCTGGGCATCCCCAACCTAGTCGTTGAGGTCCCAGGAAGCTCGCTAATTTTTAGTTGGACCTCCTTGGCGCTGCTGATTAGGTTGTTGAAAGCCAGTAATGTTCGGTGGAGAGTCGCGTCCTTGCTCAGCGTGTAATTTCTCCTCGGAAGTTCTTGTATTTCTTTCATGATTTTCGTGGTTCGTGACTTGTCCTCCGCGTCTTGTATACCCTCCTTGGCCTCGGAAGTTAGCTGTCCGGTTACCAGGTCTTCTTGCACGCCTGCGATTGCCTCCTTTCCGATTGTCTTCTATTATTCTTATCATTCTCGTTGGAATTGTTGTTCTGACCTCCTTGGGCATCATCGGTCAGCTGACTTGAAGACGGGCCTGGCTCCATTAGATATGATGGCTCGACGCGTCTGTTGGTCCTGGGATGGCTTGTCATAATTATCCCGTCAGAAATCAGAGTTACGACAGACTGATTCCATCCTGGCGACGGTCTCTATCAACTAGGATACGGACGTGACGATGATCGTTGATAGTTGTCGCTGATAATATTCTGGGAGGAGTGAAATAATTATATTGCACAACATTGTTTCGCTTATCGGTGGTGCGAGCTCACGTATATCATGTACACGGCTGAGTACAAACTGTTCGACAGATGAGAAAGCTTTCGGGTCGAACTTTTCGCTCTGGAGACGGACAAGTTTATGCGGCACGTTAAACTCGCTATGGTATTTGTTCAGGGGCTGTTTTTTTTTTAAGCTTTTGTACGATTTGAAATTTTTCTGATGTGTATAGAACCAAGCTTTAATGGACCCCTCCAAAAGAAATTCGATAATTCCCAGCCATTGCGACTTATGAATCCTTGATAGCTACGCTTCACGCTCGAAGCAGTGTATGAAGCTTTTCGCACTCGTATTTTGTTGGTCAGACGAAAATCTTGTGAAAGCTTTCAAGTCATTAGTTAATGCGTGTGTGACGAGCATGCGACCTATCTTGCCGGCTATCTTCACTATCTTCAGATGAACTAGATTCGCTGAATTCGGGCACGTGCAAAATTTGTGAACACTAAGAAATAAATCTGGATACATGTTTGAAAGAGCTTGTCTTATACTGTAATGATCTCATTTACTGTATTCTGATTTACTGCAAATTGTTTTGTCTTCCTTCTGACAGTTTTCTTTGGTTCTTTTATACGTTATAATAGCATCTTTGGCATTACTCACAGTGAAGGTGTTCCTTAAGCAAGAATCTGTTCAACGGTTAATCGTAAGGAAATATTAATTCAATCGAATCAAAACAGGGAATGCATTGAATTCATTACATGTCTTCAATCTGAACTTGTGACATTGTTCGAAAAAGAAATTTGGACAATTTCTTCTAATACAAATTAGGCTAATTCTTTAAAATCATGAATTATGTTTTTATATCCGTGTTCTCATACTTAGTCATTTCTTTATGCGCTAAGTAATATATTTACAGTCTTCATATGCCACAAAAATGCGCACTCCGCAAGCGAATCTAAAAAAAATGTGTTCCAATTGTTCCTAAATAGGCTAGTTCAATATCAGTGGAATATGAATTGTCTTCAATACTCCAACATTAGGTTGCACAATACACTTAAATTGCAGCAGGGTACTTTGGTAAACTTTACTTGTTTATTGCAGCAGGGTACTATCACAATGTCTTAAACATTTTAAAAATTCCCCAGCAAACTACTATCACCATCATATTCTCATCATAATAAGAACTCATAATTAACACCAAAATTTATCCGATTTGATAAATTGTTTCCATTAGATCCCGACCATAGTTTTGCACAACTCTCCTTCTAACACCATGTTAGTGGAAGATCTGCCAGGTTGTTACCGAGTCACGTGAACAAATTTATTAGACCTAAATTAGAATATATGTCTACAGTCTGGATTGATTAAAAGCCACCCAAAGAGGTGCTTTTTTTTTAGGTTGGTATGTTTGTTGAAACTTAAGCTACCATATTCTGAACATGATTACAATTATTGGTGCGAGTTTTTTTAACCTTGAAAAGTTACAACAAAGAAGGAATTACATCGACAAAGAGTTTTTACGTAAGGTTTTGAATAATCAAATACTATAACCACCATAGATTCTGGAGAAACCTAATTGGACTGTGCCTTTGTACAATACAAGGGAAAAAATCATGCTTGAGAACTACAAAATGACTATATTCATAGAAGGATTATTAACAACTATGAGTATAAACTGTGAATCCAGAAAAGGAGTTGCATGATATGGATGTAGTACTTATAGAATTTTACTACTAATCATGTATTATTTACTGTACAGAAACACTAAGATAGTCGGGCCCCTCCAAAGAACGCCCCAGTGTGTGGATCACCACCATGATACCGTGATCCTCCGCATGATATTACGTAGGAACTATATTAAAGCATAGGTATGAGGTATTACTAGAGGTTTCTATCTACTCAAGACATTTACCCTACATCGGAGATAGAGAAAGAAGGTGAAAAAAGAAGATAGGATAGCGCGAAAAAGATTTATCGTTGATAGAGGGGGGGGGGAAGCCGGTGATGACGGTAAAAAAAACCTTGAGTCGGTAATATTATCACCTGAATCCCAGATTGTTAGTACAGCAGATAAAAAACTCCACAAAACGGGAAGGGTGGAGAAAACCTGTTGTCGGAGACTGTTAGTAGTTATGATTTGGTATAAGGTTCTAAAACTACATTTTTGGTAGAAGATACTACTCACTACTAGGTATGATAGATAGTGTACTTACTTCTGATGTATTTTTCACTGCTTGACGTAATGCTATATTAGGTCGTATATTGATGTTCATAACATTATGTTAAATAAACCATTACCATTTTTAGAATATTCAAAAAGACGCAAAGTTTGCCAGGATATTAATTATTTATATTAAGAACTCTACGAACCCAACCCAAAAGATATAATCAAGCTCGTATATCCTAATCCCAATCAAGCTACTATGTTTCTAAAGACGGAACCTAAAGTTTTTAGGTTAACACTTGACTGTTTCTCTGGGAAAAGGAACTTAAACGTAGCGTGCCTGGCAATATTCCAAGGAACCATCTTCATTACGGCATTCACTTACAGTGCGACTGAGTAAAATCAGAAAAATCTTAACGTGATAAGTCCCGAGGTTCGTCCTTTTCTTTATACACATATCGTACTTATTGCTTGTATGATTATAGTCACCGCAGTAATTTGAACGTCACACCAATCTCTTAATTTAATGAAAAAAGGTCATACAAGTGATGAACATTGAACTCATCAACCTCCACCGACATGTTTGATAACATTTTCTTGTTTCGAAGCAGCAGTGCTCACTGAACCGCTAGAAATGGTTATACATATTTAGATTCACCACATTATACATAACGCGTACATATACGGGACGCTAAATCTAAAATTAAGTATGTCAACAAACTGTGATACAAGTGCCCAAAATTGAGAACGTAGGAATAGCGTTTCAACTTTGTATATTTAACTTCAGATGGAATAGAAATATGGGGAACGGGGAAAGCTAGTCACTCTTTCTTGAAATAAATAGTAACTTCTCGTATGAAACAGTTTTAAGATAATGTGCGCAAATGTAGAAAACAAGCGGTAATTTTGAACTTTACTACAGACACCACAATAGTTGATTCCATTTGACAATATCTGGTTTAAAGGATACGGAACTCGTGGTAGGATTCCAAAACGGGGCATATAAATCAAGCATATCATGATAATGTTCAATAATACATTAGGAAAAATCAAAGATTTATTGTAAGATTCAACAATGGAACATAATTATAAAGGAAGGATATTTATCACAAAATTCAACGATGCATCAAAAATCAATCAAGCCATCTGTCTTTCATTACTTCCACACCCTGTTACGAACAATATCTCTTGAAACATAGTCGCGCATTCTTGAATGTCATAAGAGTCCTAAGACCCTTGCCTTGCTCAGAAAGTCTGCTCGACCAACGTAACAACCACACATTCTCCTATGTCCCGTGTAAGCTTCACGGCCGTGAAGAACTCTCCAATTATCAATGAAAACGACAGTTCCTGGTCGCAGCTTCAGTTTCCATTCGAGTTCCGGACGACGTATTTCTGTAGCAAAATGTCTCAGCTCTTTATAGAACGTCGCGATCTTATCTGATGGTATAGTGCGAAGAGGAGCTCGATCATATAAGTTGAACCTGGAAGAAAACAATTAATTAATGAACTTACGAAAAATATCAACTTTCAAATCACAGAGTTTCAGCGGAATAAATAAATAAATGTAACGAAAAGCAACACGTTTATTGCACATTTTAAGACAATATTTCATATTTAGTGTGATAAAATACATATTCAACGCAGACGCTCAGCTGCTGTGAAAGAAAATGGGAAGCTTCGAGAGTAGACAAGGAGAAAAATGGACCAAATCAGCATTACAAAAGCACTTAATATAGTGCCCCCCCCCCCCCATGCCCTCTAATAATCCGCATCAACTACCATCGCTACACCTCTAAATCACAACTACTGCATGCTCCCATGCAAGAACACACTTCATATCATAGTTGCATCTTTCACAAAACCTTCCGAGTCAACATTCTGAAAATTCTAAACCTTGACTCAACGTAAATCTCGATCCTCTCCGCCAACCATGAACCCGGCCTTAACTGCATGTAACGCTCTGCAGGGTTTCTTCTTCCTCTTCTTCGGTGCTCCCTTTTTCCATTCTTTCCGTCTATATTTTCACTTTTAAAAATTTTTCTCCGTATCCACCTTCATCATCTTTATTGTTTTTCCCTCCCGTTTGATTCTTCACCGCCTTATTCCTTTAGGAAGCTCTTTACCTACTCCTCGTAACCTCCGGGCTTCCTTCTCTATTTGGTGTTTTCTTCGATCCCTTTGGTCATTTTCCTGCCTTTATAACCTGGCCACTTTGTTACCCAGCATCAGTAGGCAACATGGTGACTCCTTAGCACCAGTCCGCTCTGGTCATTCTCTCCCGCACCATGTGAACACGCTTCTGCGAAACGTTGCCACTTTTCTATTGTGTTTGTGAAGTTCCTTTACGCCTGTCTTTGCATCCTCTAATGTAAGTACCTTCTCTTTACCATGCTATAAGTAGATCGCGGATTTCTAGGAAAAAATCTATTTTTGTCCTTAGTACCTACTTGAAAATAACGTTGTATATGTATGTTTCATGAGAAATTATACAAAAATCCACAAATTTTATCATGTCTAAAATGCCTATTTCAACATAACTACCTATTTTATACCAAACATAATTTTGCGTTATTTCTACCGATGTTATGTACGTCTAAGGTAAGTAGTGCAGTGTTTCATAAAAAGTTCTCCCTTCCCCGGAAATTGAGATCTTTATAAAAATAATATAATTTTAGGCCAACTTATATGCATTTTACGTCAATTTCACACCCAGATGCATCTATTTATTTAAAGGAGAAATAGTTTATTTAGAAGAGAAATAGTTTATTTAAAAGCATGAACTTCCTTTAATTTGGAGAAACAAAACAAAGCTAGACAATTTTTACTCTCCCAAGCCGTCAAAAGAAGTACTGAATACTTAGGTGTGTCTGAAAACCGTGTAAAGAGGGTTTCGAATGATTGTAATAACATCTGTTTTGAATTTTATTTATGACCTTCAGGTATTTCAGGCCTACCCATCTTAGCCGCTGTGATTTACAGCAGTAACCACCAGATAATAATAATAATAACAACACTTACTTCAATCACTGTTTCGTAATGTAAGTAGTAAAGCTAAACTAAATAATTACAATGCGAAATTTAGTACTCTGCGCTATACTTCATATCACACCATGCTCTTAACTTCTTGTTCGCCTTCAGAAATTGATTTTCGTGATGCTAAATTTAACGTAAACTTCCAAGTTTCTAAACATGGTGAAGTAGAATTTAAGCATATTCAAAACTCCCTTTATATATATATACTATATATATACAGATGCTTATCAGAATAATGGAAATACCTGAACGAAAGTGCAACTTACCAGATTAATATGGTGTCGGGCCACCTTTCGCCTTGATGCGACGTGGGATGGAGGCATAGAGATCGTGAATGGTAGCAAGTGGAATATTACACCATTCCTCGTGCAGGGCATCGGCCAGTTCTGTGAGAGAGGATGGAGGTGGAAATCGTCGCCGGAGTCGTGTTTCCAAGATGGACCACAGATGTTCAATTATGTTGAGATCTGGGGATTGGGCGGGCCAGGGGAGGTGTTGAACTTCATCCCGATGTTCCTCAAACCACGCTGCAACAACTCCAGCTGTGTGAATGGGTGCATTATCATCCTGGAATATGGCGTCATTGTCCGGGAACAACATCCGGACCATAGGATGCAAGTGGTCTCCTAAAATTGCGACATAATCGTTGGCAGTGATGCGTCCGCGAAGTGTGACCACAGGACCCAATGAAAACCATGATATTGCGGCCCACAGCATCACCGTG
This sequence comes from Lepisma saccharinum, assembly GCA_022664845.1. Classification (NCBI taxonomy): domain Eukaryota; kingdom Metazoa; phylum Arthropoda; class Insecta; order Zygentoma; family Lepismatidae; genus Lepisma; species Lepisma saccharinum. Next base: position 9,462 of record JAGDQP010030950.1, on the reverse strand, counting down.
CCGCCGCCATGTTTCACAGTTGGGCGAAGACACTGCAGATCATACGCTTCTTTGGGCGTTCTCCACACATAAACACGGCCCGTGGTTTGGAATAGGGTGAATGGTGACTCATCCGACCATACCACACGTTTCCAGTCGTCAACGGTCAAAGTTGCATGGTCGCGGCACCATTTGCGGCGTGCTAAAGCGTTCTGGTCCCTGATGAGAGGTTTGGCCCGTGCAACACGACCCCGTAAGTTCATGTCATGTAATTCGCGGCGGACTGTGATTGTCGAAACAGGTTGGGGGAGGTGCTGATTGAGTTCCTCCGTCACTTGCGCCGCAGTGGCACGACGGTTCCGCGTGACAATGCGCTTTAATACTCGGCGTGCCCTGTCACTCATGCTTTTCTTCCGCCCACTGTTCCGCTTCCCCGATGTGGTTTTCCCGTGTGTTGTGTAGGCCGTCATCACCTTCGACACTGTCTCTGGCGACACACCTAACACACTAGCCACTGCCGTCACACTCACTCCACATAACCGCGCACCAACAATTTGCCCTCTTTGAAACTCTGAGAGGTCTCCCATTTTACACTACCTCCGTCTGCTGCAGCCACTGCACACTCCTGTTCCACGACGCCTGACGTAGTATGGAGACCGACCTAACACACCACCACCAGCAGTCCGGCGCTGCGGTCGCCACGACACCACTGCCAACCCATACATCTGACGTGTTGCCAACTACAGGTGTTTCCATTATTCTGATAAGCATCTGTATATATATAAACTTGTACTCTGTCACATTTGTCACGTTGTTCTTCTGAAGAAGCCTTCCGGAAAACGAAAACAACTTGAGAAGGAATTGTTACCACTGTAAAGAGGAGAACATGGATATTCTTTTCCAATGTACGACATTTTTTAACTATATATAATAAATCACAGCCATATTCAATCCACTACTGGATGAGGCCTCTCACCGGAGGGAGAAGTTTGTCTGCTGCGCCCACGCTGACCAGACGGGTTGGGAGAGGAGAGCCGAAGCTCTCACTGTGATCGCCACTGTCTCATATATATATATGAGTCCCCTGCGTAGCCTAGTCGGTAGCGCTCTCGACTTCAGTCTCGGGTCCGATTCCCGGTGAGGGCTCAAAAATTGTATATATATAATAAATCACAGCCATATTCAATCCACTAGTGGATGAGGCCTCTCCCCGAAGGGAGGAGTTGGTCTACTGCTCCCACGCTGACCAGACGGGTTGGGAGAGGAAAGCCGAAGCTCTCACTGTGATTGCCACTGTCTTTTATTCACAGCAGCTCCCCAATTGTCCTCACGATGCTGGGTTAACACCGATATATTTGAGCCCCTACCGGGAATCGAACCCGGGACTGCTTGCACTGAAGTCGAGCGCGCTACCGACTAGGCTACGCAGGAGCTTATATATATAGATATATAGATACAATAATTCTTTCCAGTGCGTAAAACATGCAACAACTCAAATTAAAGCTTTTGGGAAGACTAAAAAATTTACAACACAAGAATCCCAATTTTCACCTGAGAATACATTATTCAGTGGATGAGTTTATTACTGGTGCTTAGAAATTTCAAATTAAGTAACCCAACCGTAGCCAAATATTAATCTAAAATTCTTAAGATTCCTAGTTTTGTCGATCAAACTGGTCTATACTGTAATTTCCGCCCGTTCTTAGGGTATTACTTTCTTTCAAGACAAACAAATGATTTGGTATTACTTTTCTTATAAGAATTTTTCTTGGGCATACTTTTATGACAACTAGTTTGAATATGTTATCATTTATTTGTGTAATTAATTCTCAGTTTCGTATTCTCTTTAAGTACTTACGATCGATGTAATTATTTACTTTGTTTCTTGTAACACATATTTTAAATAAGATTCTACATTAAATTTATATAATCTAGAGTATGCTAAATACAATACAATATTCCATTACCTGATTTGAAATACATCTCCCGTTAGAGGGCAATGTTTAATCACTGGCTCTGTGGACACATAATGCTTTCCAGGCTCTATGTACTCTGATTCAATCGGTGTGGTACTAAGCAGATCGTATCCCTTGGGATTAGTCTGTTTAAATATTTTAGCGGCCTTGAACCCATCAACTAACAGTGTCTCTCCACCCGTCCCATCATGACCCAAACAGTGGAATACTTGAAGTCTAAGAGAAACAGAAAACATTACATTGAAATAACAACTGGACAATTTTCAAGAAGGTAAAAACACAAATATCTTTATATAATTATATATCAGTAGCATTTTTAAAAGCCTTAAATTCATTTCACTTATTTAATTTACAACAATGGAAGGTACCAACTTCAATAGTAGGGTCATCACAAGTCTGAGAGATGGCATCCCTCGGCACATTTTCTGTGATGGTGGTGAAGAAGTCGAGTATGGCTATGAACAAAAGTTTTGTCGCATGTCTATAACTGACTGTTCTTATTTCAAAAATACATATATTGAAGCATCCCTACGGACATATGCATATTCATATGTCGCACTTTTGAGGAAAATATTGTCCTGATATGTAGCCAAAAATATAATTTTTCGTCGACAAAAAAAATTCAAGTCCAAAAATCTACTAAATTGTATAGTACCCTCGTTTTATTTTGGAGTGATATTTTTATAACACAATGGAAACTATTAACTCTAATTTTAATTTTCGTTAATACATGTCACACACGAGAGGGACATATTTGCAAATTTGGAAAGTATGCTTTAAAGACAAGAGATAATAATTCTGTCATTTATCTGTACCATCCTGGTGGGACTGAGAAAAACTCTGGAACACGTCAGTTGGAATGTCCGGCACGAGCTGGACTTAAACTGCACTTCATCCTAAGCATCAATCCGTGGGAAACAACCTTCGTCTTTAGTTCATGTGGATAGAGATAAAGCACATCAAAAGTACGAGAGTGGGTTGAAAAGTTTTGCCTGTTGATTAATATCTTGGGTTATAGTGAACATAATTTAATGAAATAAAAACAATGTGCACCTTGACATCTTGGCTTCAGTTCTGGAACATAACTTCTCCACATAGTTACCATCCACTTCCACGCATTTGCTCCAATGGCGCACCAGTCCATTCATGGCGTCACGGTAGGAATCCGTACCTTTGGAGCGACACCACGATCGCACAGCACGCTGGACGTACTCATCTGATGAGTAGTGGTTCGCTTTAAGGTGTTCCTTCAGTTTAGGAAAGATGCAAAAGTCTCTGGGCGCAAGATCAGGGCTGTATGGGGTGTGTGGGAGGACCAAGGAGGTATCCAAGCTTCAATAATGCGTTGGTAGTCAACTTGCTGTTGTAGGGTCTAGCGTTCTCATGGAGAAGAAGAAGGGGCTCCATTGTGGGCCCCGACGCGTGTCAGTAGAGCCTTTAACTTCTTTAGCGTTTGGATGTACAGCTCCGAGTTCACGGTGGTACCCTTGGGAAGAAACTCGGTCTGGAGAACGCCATTCACTTCGAAAAACAGTCAGCATGAATTTTCCCGCAAATGGACAGACCTTGAATTTTTTTTTGGAGTGGAAGAACTTTTGTGACGGTACTCAATGGATTACCCCTTCATCGTTGGGTCATAGTGGTGCACCCACGATTCGTCGTCTGTTATGATTTGGCACAGGAAAGTGTCGCCCTCAGCCTCGTATCGTTACTGAGGATTTCTACCGTGACGCCATAGAAGGACTGGTGTGCCGTTGGAGGAAATGCGTCGAAGTGGATGGTGACTATGTGGAGAGGTGATGTTCCAGAACTGAAGCCAGGATGTCAAGGTACACATTGTTTTTTTTATTTCATTAAATTATGTCCACTATAAACAGATATTAATCAACAGGCAAAACTTTTCAGCCCACCCTCATATAATTATGGGGTAACAGTTACAAAAATCTTAACTGAGACGCAAGCTAATATATAAAGTCCCTACCAGTTCATATATAAAGAAAAGTCATTATACATAATCAAAATACATAAGGAAAACTTCTGAAACCATCTTTCTCAATGAAATAGATAAGCATGAATATTATATGACAGTGAGATGTTAAATAGTTCGAAACATGATCGAATGACCTAAATTCGCAAAATTCTAAGATCAGTGGTTTCCAAACCTTTTTTTCTTTGAGTATACAAAAACCTAAAAAAAGAAAAAAGCAAACAAACAAAATTTTCAACGGATTAATATGTGCTAGATACTGTTACAATGCCTAGACCGACTTCAGAAAAAAAAAAAAAAAATACTTAGAACAATGGATGTACGATTGCAACTAGGTGAGCCGTCAGACATCCTCGACAGAAAACTTGAAAATCTGCTTCGACTTTGGAAAGATCGTTTGGTATTTATATTTCATTACAGAAATTTAATTCTTCCATGTAAATAAATAAATTTAAAAAAACATATATTTTAAATACGCATTACCTTACACTTTTCGCGCATATTTTTGGTGTGTGGAACTAATTTTGGAAACCTTTGCTGTTAATGATACACTACGGTTCTGCATAACAAATAGAAATGACACTTCAAAGTCTATGGTACCGCTTGATTAATCGTCGAATAATTTTGAAATTGGTTCAGTATACAACTAGGTGATGGACAACACTGTATACAAAATTCAGAGTTTGAATTTATTTATGACCTTTTGGCGTCTCAGGCCGGGATAAGATGGGAAAGAGGGCGTTGCAAAAGAGTCGCCCAGGGTCTAGTTAGTAGGTAACAACCCGGCATGACTGAGGAAAAACCCTGGAAAAAACTCAGACAGGATGGGCGGCCAATGGGATTGCTCCGAGGACTTTCCGAATGGTAAACCTACGCTCTACTATTGAGTCTGTACATAGAATTCAGAAACAATGATAATACAAGAACTGACATCCACCGACACCAGCACCCAAGAACAAACGAATAAGCAGCGCTAGAATCTACAATATGTCGTTTGGGTAAAGGTTTTCAAATAAGCACTGTCACTCATTTGCGAATGATAGTTCCTGATAAACTATTCCCCACCATACTTAAAAAAAAAAAAAGAAAAGAAAATGTGAACCAACTGATTTAGACGGTTTTCATAAAAAAGAGGTCTTCCAGAACGTGGTTCATCACTAAAGTTAGGATTTGCCTATTTTGTTCCTCTGAACTGATTTGTAGGCTTTTAATGGATATGTTCTGATAATGTGAGATACATACGAATTACTAAGTTTTGTAGCGCCTATAAATGCCTATTTTGGGGTTAAGTGCCTATTTTAAGATAAGAGCCTATTTTTGCTTATTTTAAGAAAAAAATCTTGTTTTTCTTCCGAAGTCATGAGAAATATAGTATTTACTCGAATAGAAGAGCCACTAAAAATTTAGGTCGATTTTGAGAATCCATTTATTATGTGAACATTATGTGCACGCTAGTATTTATTTTAGCATAAAAAAGTCCATATTAAAAAAATAAATTAAAATATGCTGTTAAAATGTGTACATATATGAAAAGTAACAATGAAATATTGTACGGGACGGGTGTAAGCCATAGTGGTGTTACCGCCCATAAAATCCATTTTATCATATTGTCACCCGACTTACGTCGCTGTGCTAAATTTCATCATTGTATCACGTCGGGAAATGAGTTAAATTAACGTTGCAAGATTTCAGGACACCACGAACCATTGTGGGCTAAAGAAAAGTCTGTAAAAATAATGCGCTTATTTTCGAGTAAATACGGTACGCAAGATTTTATTGGTTGGCAGCAGTTCAAGGACGGCAGATTTTCTTTTCTGGGACAGGAAATATCCAGTGACCGGACTTTTATTCTGGGGTGGGTGAGTAAGAGTGCTTTTATGTCCTTGCGCTTAACGCTTCTACTCCTTCTGATCTGAAGACATGTTACAGGAGCAACTGGGCAAAAAGAAGAATACGGCAGCTGGCGTTGCAAGTGAGTTTTGTGCATGCAATAGAACGTCTGAACAACTGGATTAAGAGCACTTTGCAAGACTGGCTGAAAATCACACCATTATATTTATAAACGAAGAACAAGTAAAGGAGAATAAAATTGAAGTCGGGTTGTCTGTGCATTTAAAGCATGCGTTAGGATGTTTCTGAGCAACATCTGATTTCTTCGGATGAAAATTTGTTTCATAAACATTCCCATTATTTTGCTTCTCGCGTTCTCTAAAACAGAAGCGCGTGTCTTTCAGAACTCGACAGCAGATTTACGTCAACATAGTTGCATTTGGTTTCATTGTTTCAGAGAACGCTCTGTTTGCGTTTCTCTCATTTACGCGCTTACAACGTAAAAGCCTAGCAAGCCAGAAGACGTCGGCATTTGGTTGGCGTAGGCGGTGCTGACGTCGGGTTTTGAAAAACCGACGTCATCGGGCGGGTTTTGGGCGAAATTATGCCTCTATGCCGAGCCCGACGGCGTCTGGAAAATTGCCCGACGACGAAATGCCCTTATGGGTCTCGCCGACCTTCCCCCCACTACTAGTTGGTCGGGCCGCCGTCGGGGTCGGCATTTGGATTTGTGGGAGAGTCTAATAATAAATGGTAATTTGGACATATTTTCTGGCGTTCGTCAGAATCGTGAACATCAGTTGTTTACTTCGATGGAAAGGAGACGCAGGAATCAGTAGCGGAACCTAGAGTTCCTTAACTTCAAGGAAATTTTAGGGGCCTTCTAGCACATGGAAATTCAGCAAATTCTTGCCACAGGTAAAAATCATATTCCAACTGTAGAACAATGTTGCTAGATTTCTAAAACGAAGATTCTTTCCAGACTATGTGAAAATTCCCGTGCAGACAAAAATTACTTCCCTTTTACCAAATCTGAGAACGTTTAAAAATCTTACTTTGAGGCGACTTCCTTTCTAATGTTAGGTTTGCCTTTAGCTCATTTTCACTTATTTATATTCCGTCGGAAGGGCACCCTCCCATTTCTAGGTGCGAGAACACAAAACTATGGGAGGGGGGGGGGATAGCGTCTAGCGTGAGAGGGACAGATAATAATTAAAAACAATAATAACGAATTGGAACATTATATTTTAGTCACTTTTCATTTTGAGAATAAAAATTTGGCCAACGTTGGTATTAATATACCAAAACTTTGCCGGAAGGTATAGATACAGGTAAGTAAATCCTTTTTACATATGAGATGGTCTAACGAATCTCTCTATATAAATTGAAAGTGACTATGTGTGCGTTAGCATCCCACCAAAAGTAATTGACCGATTGGAATGATTTTTCGCACATGATCAGACACTACACCGGACTGGGAACTTATCATATCACTTTGATTCTAAAATTATTATCTTCAGAGATAATTGACTATCTAATTGTCCATTAAATTCCAATGGCAGTGGTAATGACAATGGAAAATTTAAAAGCAAAGCACGCGGCAACCCACACTACAATGTTGTTCGACGGGTTGACTATCTCCAAACGATCAAATCTGGCATTTATAAATTCATTAAAACGGCTAACTTAGGTAACACACCCCTAGAGAGGGGTGGGAGGCGGGAAGGGGTGACATGTAAAAAATATAGAAAGTGACTGATATTAGTGTCTAATCCATAGTTTTCGGGGATAGGGGGGGTGCCAACATATGTTATTCTAAGTATAGGCTTTTGATGCTGAACAGACGTGTGTGCGAGTGCTCTGTGTTTTCGTGTGATTTCACGTGGATAAACGGGGCGGACTAAAACCGTAAGTACATTACTTTGTTCGTAAACATAAAAGGAACGTTCCTAGAAGGTACGGACCCTGTATGATTTTTTGTGTGAAAACTATTATGGTCCAAAGGTTTCCCATGTTAAACATATGGAACTAAAACGAAGCCATCTACGTTGGTTGTGAAGACTCATCATTGGGAGTGTCTTGACCTAGAACATCCGGTGTCCTTGAAGAACAAACTGTTATTAAACGTAAATAATTAAGTCCTGGTTCCTTTCAACACTTTTTTTTTCCCACCGAGTCCAAGGTAGTGATATATAAGAACATGAAGGGCTAAGTGGTCCGTGTCTTCGGGGGCGTTGGTGATGGGTACATAGTATTTTGGGGGTCGCTGGCCTCACATATGGGGGTCACAACCTCCCCCCGGAATGTTTTCGGCCCGGCTTTTGGGCGTGAGCGTTTTTGGGTCCTACCCATGGGGAATTGCCCCCCCCCAAAATGTTTTCGGCCCGGAGTTTGGTCGCGAACATTTTGGGGGGGGTCCTTCCCCGAATTTTTGTGGGGCCGGCTACTTCCGATTTTTTTGTGGGGGTTCCCACAATTTTTGTGGAGCAAAAAAAAAAAGAAAGAAAGAAAGACAGAAAAAAAAAAGCCCCCCGCAGATATCCATCCCCATTCCCCCCTCCAGGACTGGGGTCGGCGGCCTTCTGGGTGCTGTGTGCTCTGATCCGCGTCCCCGGGGATGCGCCTATTTTTATTTTTCCTTCTTTAGCCAAATATATAAACTAAATTGTTTTTCTGTTTGTGATAGTGTTTTTCTGTGCGCGAGCGGACTATTTTTCGGACATGGCGAAAAAGCTCGAACTTTCTGACTTCACTAGGTCCGGCCTAGAGAAGCACGAAGCGGATTACTTAAACCCGAAATCAGATAGTCAAACGCTGGCTAATAATCCGTTCTATCTGAGACATCAGGAAAAGATAAAGAAGAAAGAAATAAATACTTCAACACCGAGATCCAACAAGGAAAACAAAGAACTAAAACTAAGCATCGTAGAGGAAGTAAACGCAGAATGGGAAAAGATGCAGACGGAAAGAGATGGCACTCCAAAATCTCTACGAGGTGTTAGGAAAGGGCCACATGACCGGGAAACAGAACAAGTAACATCTAGACCAGGTACGCCAGCACTGATTCCTGAAGACTCAACCAAAAGGAAGAGAACTCCAGAACAAGAGGAAGAGATTGCCAAGCGGAAAAGAGAAGAAAAAGAAATTGAAGACCTCAGAATCCACCAAGCATTCTTGGAAGGAAGGATAATGGAGTTGGAGAAAACCCAAGTAAAGTTGGAAAAGTAGAATGAGCGGCTCAGAAATTGCGAGATCAAGCTAGCACAGATACAAACTAAATTGGAAGAAAGGGAAATCGAACTCGACAAACAGGAAAGGAACATAAACCAACTGAAACATGAAGCTATCCAAGGTAGTCTTAGAATCAAGGAATTGGAAATAACTAACGAAAAGATTGAGAGGAGCAAGGAAGAAATAGAAGGGAAGATGCGTGAACTTCAGGAAGATATTAAAAAGCTTTGTACAGAAAATGGGACACTAAAAGCAACAAAGGGTCAAAGTGGAACCACGGCTCCGGTGGTGAATTTCGCGGACATGCTCAAAAGAGATACAGCTAAGATCCCAGAGAAGACACGCCTAATAGAGTCTAACAAGAGGAATTCAAAACCAACGATTGTGATAAAGCCGAAAGAGGGAGAAAGCATCAAGGACACTAGGATGAGGCTAACCAAAATCGTAACAAGACAAGAT
>JAGDQP010030948.1:3684-22244 GCA_022664845.1 Lepisma saccharinum | reverse complement strand
ACATTTTATACTGTAAAAAATAATGCACAAGTTTGCTGTGGATTTTATGGACCAGTTGCACAAAGCATTTTAACTCCGAGTTAATTTAATCTATGTGTCATAGATAACATAATTACAGATAGGGATATTCATTCTACTAATTTATTTTCTGCCACCTGGTGTCAGTCCAGCCGAACTACAAATGAAATATGCTAGTAGGCAAGGATTGTTTATATATATATACTCGACTTTAAAACCGAGAAAAGCGAGGAGTGCGAGCTGAGCATCTGATATTTCAACTTATGGATCAGCAATTGATTGAAAGCGCGGATATTGCTGAGCAACTAAGTAATCCTGATTTTATCACGACATATTGTGAATAAGATGTGTACCAATATGAACTGTTTTTTTTTATTTTAAGGTCTTTAGGCATCTGAGGCTCAATCCGGGATGGGGCGGGGGAGAGAATGTTGGAAGGTAGACGGCAAGGGCCAATTTTTGTAGATACGGTACGGTATTTTTGTAGATACCCAGCATTTGCCTTGTATGAGTGAGGAAAGCCCCAAACCCCTGGAAAACCTCAGTCAGGATAGTCGGCCGCTGGTATCAATTCCAGGAGCTCTCGATTCCTAAGCCACTTGATATGTACCAAGAAGAGTATAAAACGTTGTTATTTATATAATGTTTCCACTGTAAAATAAATACTTTTTTTTGTAAAGCACAGTCAATATAGGCCTAACTACACAGAAGATGGTAATTCAACTTTTTTTTTTTGCGAGACGTAAAGAAGGGAAAATAAGAACCCTTCAATACTAACCAAGATAGCGTTTAGTCCCAAGATAGCCGTGGTATGGTAATCAACATTCTTAATATTCACCACAATCTCATTTCTCCTTACGATGTGAAGAAACAAAGAAATGCAAACTCACTAGATTCACTTCTGAACTACGCCCTAGATTGCTATATTAACTGAAGTATTTATTACCCATTAATTATTGTCTTGAAGTAGAAATGCAGACAGAATTACGTGTACAAATACGCGGCTGAAATGAATTGAAGAGACGAATAGCTCCTTCAACCTAGTCACAATGTTTAAGTCTATTTAACGGCAATATTTTGTTAACATCAATGGCGCGATAATTCTTGAGCGCAACTTTTGGAATAATTTTTGACAAATATTTGAGTGCGCAACACTTTCTTCTGACCATTTAGGACGTTAAGACTAATTTGAGAGATATTACGATAACACTGAATATAGGTATTAACTCATGTTCAGCTAGAGGGCAATTAAGTTCTAAAGCACTTAATCATAAGGGCTGCACGCATCGCCAAAGAACAAGACTTTCTTTTTTTTTTAAAAAAAGTATGTACTTGTTATTATTACGTAGGTCTATTGCGTGAAGCGAGTGGTTGGTTTGGTACCTCGTCTTTCAAACTTTGTTTGTTGTGTGTACTGGAGTGGGTTGGTGTTTGTGGGCGGATTCCCAAGATTGAGAGAAAGAGAGAGAGTGAGAGAGACGAACTCTTCCTGTGAAAGATTTATAACTGGGCTGGTAATTGGCTCTGTTCTGTTAACTCAGCCGTAAGTGGTAGGTACGTCAATTGCTAAGCAACTCGCACCTCTGTTATATAGCCACCTTCAAGTTCTATCTTCCCCCACCCTTTGTTTCCTGGTATGTAGTTTTTAATGTTCATTTTTCTTTCTCGGGACGGGCGTAAGCCATAGTGCTGTTACCGCCCATAAAATTCATTTTATCTTTTATCTTATCATTTTTCTTTCTTATTTCTCCTTCAGAAGGTTCTCTAACAGTTAATTCAACATTTCAAGAACTATATATTGTGACTCTTGTGAATGTTATTTTAATCCATTAACAATACGCCATGGGAATGTTGTGAATTTTCTTTTAATCCATTAACAATACATGTGAAACTTGTGAATTTTATTTTATTTTATTAACAATACACCATGTGAATCTTGTGAATTATTTTTAATTCATTAACAATACACCATGTGAATCTTGTGAATTTTATTTTAATCCATTAACAATATACCATAGGAATCTTGTGAATTTTCTTTTAATCCATTAACAATACACCATGGGAATCTCGTGAATTTTCTTTTAATCCATTAACAATACACCATAGGAATCTTGTGAATTTTCTTTTAATCCATTAACAATACACCATGGGAATCTTGTGAATTTTCTTTTAATCCATTAACAATACATCATAGGAATTTTGTGAATTTTCCTTTAATTCATTAACAATACACCATGGGAATCTTGTGAATTTTCTTTTAATCCATTAACAATACATCATCTGAATCTTATGAATTTTCTTTTAATCCATTAACAATACACCATGTGAATCTTGTGGATTTTCTTTTAATCCATTAACAATACAAGTAAAGTTTATACATAGTGACGATGGAAGACTCTTGTGAGTTTGTAATCACTGTATCGAATTATCACCGATCTAATAGATAAAGGTCTAGAACGTCGGTTTCGTACTTTGTATGAATCTTTTTGTAGACCATCTTGACCAAGTTTTGGGGGATTTCCTCAAGTTTTACCATTCAAATGTCTAGAACGAGGCCCACTCACCGGTCTTTCCTACCATTTTTCTTCAGGGAAGTGTTCGACGAGCATATCATTTTCAGCCACAGTACTGACAGTATTACGTCACTTACGAGGATCCACTTAAATGTAAGAATAGTTTCCTCACAAGAATTGGTGTCATCATCTGCCATGTACCCAGTGAAAGCCTATACTTCAGTCAGGCTAATTTTGCACCAGAATTTAGTACAAGGCCAATTGTTTCTTGAGTTCTATCTGCAGTAATAGTCATTTTTCAAGTCATATTGGCATACAAAAGGCCATAGATTGATCTGAGTTCCACAATACATATAAAGGTCCAAGCACAAGAATTAAAATAAACCTTGCACTAATTTAAAGAATTATGATTATAAAGAACTATGATTAACACTAATCTCTCCGACTGTGAGATTTGTTCAGTGTTTCGATTTCTCAACACAAAAAACATTCGCCCTTCAGAACTCCGTCATCAACTTGTAGAATAATGTACAAGGATGTTACCATGAATGAGGGGATTGCCCGTTAAGTGGTGTTGTTTGTTTAACAGCTTAAGGACAGATGTGCAAAGTGTGAACGATGAATGTCGTTCTGTCCTGTCATCATATCGGATTTAAAGAGGGTTGCTGCTCACTTTGGCGATTCACTATTGATGAACTTCATAAAATTGCTCCATATGTTTCACAATCTGTTCTCTACGAAATTGTCATAGCTGGTGATTGAACCCCGGACTGGTTAAATTGACTAGTGACCGATCTCTACGACGAGAGAATCTTCAAGCTTGTGCTGCTCCAGGACAAATGACAATGAAGACTATATAAAGATAATGTTGTGATATTAAAATTACTCGGATTAATAACGTTCTCTTTTTTTATATATATTATAACAAAACGATGGTTACTTTTGAAACGACCCTCGTATCATAGTCGTCAACTACTCTTATTCCCTCTTTACCCTGTGGCGCGGTCTCGGTTTCGATTCCTGATGGTGGTTCGTAACTTCAGTGTTAATCTAACAGGGCGATATCATTTGGGGAGCCTTGAATTGAGAAGAACAGTATTCAGCCTCGAGGGCGGGGTACAACGGCGATGAGAAATCGTTGCGCTGACTTCGTCACGCACTCTTTAATGACCACCTAGCCTATCATGTCAAGTCAAGAAAGTTGAATTGTTTCCCCACTGCTCCACATGAAAGTGAAAGTAGGAGACTACACCACAGATACTTGAAGATCTTTCTTTTATATTTACTTGGTAGTGTTTCTTCGCTTGTTGTAGTAATAAATATGTAGACCCGTGGTGCAGTTTCCGTTCGAAGAAAATTATGCCCCTTTGTTCCTCTCCACTAAAACAAAGCTTTATGTGCTACTTTTATACAGCAGGAGCTCCGAAGATGAGCTTCCAGAAGAACCGGAATTCATCTCACGTTCACAAGATTTCTAAACTAAGAGGAACATTTTCTCTCTTACTTTAGAAACGTTTAATAATACAGCGCTGTTTGACTCCCCATTTCGAGAAAGTATTTGTCTCCTTTATAAAGTCTAATATTTGTTCTTGAAACATTCCCCCTCCCCTCTCTGTTCGGTTACATTCTCATTATTTCCCCCTTTTCTCCTTTATATACATTTTGCCTGTCTTGAGTTCATTTTTCCTTGACAGTTTCAACCAACAATGTAAATTCATTTTCTTATTTGAATATAACTCCCCTTCTCCTCCCTTTCTTTTTGTAAAGTGGCAATCTGGCCTAACCGACCACTTAGCTTTTAACCACGCTCTCTATTATTAATGTGAGGTCTGTAATACCGCCGGACTAAAGTCTGAACTAGCTTCACACTAAAGTGATCTTACACGTCTAATCTTTTATTATGTTTTGTAAAATTATGGGATGGGAAAGCGAAACACAATATTACTATTGTCAGCAAATAGTTACGAAACCATATAAAGCTGACTGACACAGTGTCAAGGATTTTATTTTAACTGAGAAATTTGCTCTCAGCTATGGAAAGCTGTAGAGAGTAGTTATAAAACTCTGTGAGACGAAGAGTTAAGTGTTCTCAAGATTTGGAAATTAGCTGACAAATTTAATCTCAGCCAAGGAAAGTAAGCAGTAGATAAGTTATGGAATTCTGTGAGACAAAGAGATAAATGTTGTTAAGAATTTTAGTTTAGCAGAGAAATTTGTTCTCAGCTATTGAAAATAAACGCAAGAGCGTCCATTGATGTGCTCAAGTTGACGAGATAAGCGTTATCAAGGTGTTAGCTGAGAAATTTGCCCTCAGATATGGAAAGTAAGCAGGAGAGTAGTCATTGAAGTCTTTGAAATGACGAGATAAGCATTTTCAAGGATATTAGCTGAGAAATTTGCTCTCAGCTATGGAAAATAAGCAGGAGAGTAGTTATAGAACCCTATAAGCCTAACTGACAACGGTTATCAAGAATTCCATTTTAACTGAGAAATTTGGTCTCAGGCAAGGAAATCAAGCAGGAAAGTAGTTACGGAACTCATCAAGGATTTGGTTCTAGCTTAGATAAAATTTCTCATCTAAAAACAGTTCCTTTAAAACACATGTCATATTTGTTTTTAATAATATCGTTACGTTTTCCCGTCATTTTCAAAAATAAGCTTTGACTACACACCTCACCCCACCTGGACATTCATGTGTGCATGTATACGGTGAATTATATAAAAAGAAACTTTCAACTTGTAGGCATATTTTAGATTCACTTTGACAGCAGTAAACGCATAGTTGCCAAGATTTAACTCTCACTCTCTCTCTCTCTTTCTCTTGCTCACTCACACACATACATTCTTTCGTCTCTTTTCGTGTGCCTGTGTGCATATATGATATGGGTGTGCAAGCAAGGAGAGCAGAATCCATCAGCCACACTTGCTGTCATCATTAGCTTCTTGATGTCAGCGACTGTCAGCTAACAAGCTTGGGGCGGGAGCGGGGGAGGGTCGGAGGTTGCTCCTCGAATATGTGCGGTGCAATTGCCACTGTTGACAAAAGTAAAAGAAAAAAGAAAGGACGAATGCGAAGCTCCTTTTTCAATCCTAATACATCAGGATCCGTGTCTTCTGGACTCTATCTATCTCATCCTTGCCTTTTCTTCCACCCTCTTGTGGAAGCAGAAGCCATCGTGTTACCTCCTTCAGCCAAACGCCCCCAGCCTTTCATAATGCGGCACTCTTTGTCGAGCTGTCTTCTACATAACATTTGAGCTTGCCGTTGTCGTCGTTCGCGTATATGTTCTAAAAAAAGAACGAAAAACGGCAGGAAGAACAGAGAAAAAAGGAAGAAATGGTGCAAATATTGACCAAAGTACGTTTCACGAACCAAGGAAACGTCTCGTCTGCAACTGCTCCGGATGCCTGATGCTGCTGCTGCCAACAGACACGAATTTTTCACTCCTACATTCTCCCCCGCCCCCGCTTCGCCCCCTCTCTGGACACCGTAGAGTGAAAAGGAAATACCAAGTGGCGTATGAAAAACATTTTTGCTGTGACTTTTTTTTTTTTTCTTATCTGGTGAAAAGCTTGACATTACTAAGCTTTTGGCTGTTTCTCGTTCGCGTAATAAGCATTTCTAAAGAGCAGGGAAACTTTCGGGTCGTCTTCTGCAACAACTCGGCAATAAATGTCATTCAAACGGTTGGCTAAGATTCCTATATAAGTACTTTTCTTTCTGGAAACGTACTTATTGCTAGTCATAACAATCTCTTCAGACTGAAATGAGATTGTTAAATGAATATGTCATACGTGGCATCCTTGCTTTGATATATTAAATAACAAAATCTCCCATTACAACAATTATAATAAAAGGGATGCCTGAATTAAATGTAGCTCTCTTTTATGGGTTCAACTGGAACGTTGTTGGCCTAATCATGTGAAAACGGAGGGATAACGTTCCTTGACGATCAGCCGATCACTCTTCCGTGGGATCACTCACTTTGTTTCTCCCGTGTCTTCCCGACGGCGGCCCGACTTTCGCCTATCAAATGCCGCCGTCGGGTCGATGTTGCCTGGCTTGCTGAGTAGGTAGGCATGAGGAAGATAGCAGCCGGAATCTTACTTAAGGTACCATCCCAGTATTTGCCTATTGAAACAATGGAAGACCTCTGTCAGGATCAACGATCGCCGGGTTCGAACCTGCGTGTCTCCTCTTTGCCGGTTCGAAGTCTGTGACTATACCGATTGGACCACGGAGCTGGGCAAAGAAGATAATTGTTGAATGAATTAAAGATTCATACCCGTATGTTGGATAGCTTTAGATTAAGTTTTGTATTTCTGTCGTGCATTTAACAGAATCAACTACGTAACCTAGTAACCAAGGTCTGGCAGTGATAGCTCAATCAGCAGAGAACACAATTGGAAAATTGAAAGATCCAGGTTTGGTTCCCGGATAATAACGAGCAATTTCACTGAGTACTTTTCATTGCCTCATATTCTGATAAGCTTGATACGGCAAGCTTGCAGTAAACTTAGCAGGTGCTAACCAGTAAGCGTAATTAAAGCTTGATTTAAGCTTACAGACTTGCCATGCCAAGTCTGATTTTACACTTGCATGGCAAGCTTACAATAAGCTTCAATCAAGCTTACTCTACTATCGGGGATAACTTTATGAGAAATACAAACAAGTGAGACGGAACCCAGTTGGGGGACTGTGCACATAAGCTATCGCCAAGCTTCAGCAGTGAGCATTTATATGATCAATGTTGCATTCATAAAATTACGGCGATGCCTTTCAAAAGACACCTCAAGAACCTTCCTAGCCCTAGTAATTCCTACGCTGAAAGTTGTCAACACCCCTATCAGCAAGCTTCGTCGGGCCGGGGTAGGGCCAACCGTATCCCAACCATTTCGCGGTTGGCCCAACTTTCGCCCGACGAATTCTGCTGATAGGGACACGGTCAGATGGACAGATCGAACCATGCAGGCGCATAAAGCACTTGCTGCTGAAGTCTAAAAGGGGCAAAAGTGGTTGAAGTGGTTTACAAATTCCTCCCATTTTTATCCTATAGGGCTAAGTATTTTCAACACTGTACATAAGGGTGGGCCGATTTTCTTTTCGGATATTGTTGTTCGAGATGTCGTCAAAAGTTGTGCATTGGTACCAACCAAATAAAGCCATGCCAAATATGGCCGTCCTAAAACAATATTTAACCCAGCCCCTGGACCCCTTAAGGGCCCAATTGTTTTCTTGCAAAACAAGTAATAAAAATATGGTACCAGTTTCCACATTTTGGGGTTCGAGTAGTTATGAAAATTGTGCATTGGTATAGAATGAAGCCATGTCAAATATGGCCGGTTTTAGCCGTCAAACGTTTTTGGCCGTTTTCAAACTAAAATTTTCGTGGGCTCCGGGGCCCGCCTAGATATTTTTTTATCCGGTTGTGTTTCGTCGAACAAACATAAAATAACACTCTACAACTTTCGCAAATTATTCAAACTCAAATTTATAATAATAATAATAATAATAATCGACCGTTTTAGGGGCCCCCGAAAAAAAATGTTAGAAATTTGAGTTTGAATAGCGTGCAAAAGTTGTAGAATGTGATGTTTGTTCGCCGAAACACAGCTGGATCAAAAAATATCTAATCGGACCCCCGGAGCCCGCGGAAACTTTAGTTTGAAAACGGCCAAAAACAATTGAAGGCCAAAACCGGCCATATTTGACATGGCTACATTTCGCACCAATTCACAACTTTTCATAACTACTCGAACCCCAAAATGTGGAAACTTGTATTATATTTTTATTACTTGTTCTGGAAAAAACAATTGGGCCCTTAAGGGGTCCAGGGGCACGGTTAATTATTGTTTTAGGACGGCCATATTCGACATGGCTTTATTTGGTACCAATGAACAATTTTTGATGACAACTTGAACCCCAATATCTAAAAAAAAAAAAAAAAAATCGGCCCACCCTTCTGTACATACAGATTCAGAAAAATTGTCATTGGGTACTCTTTGCAGTTCGATAATTTGAACAATATGGAATACTGACGCAGTATTTGAAATAAATTTAACGTAAACCTATTTGTTGTGTTACCCACGTATAATATCCGATTATCCAACTTTGGAACTTGGGAAAATTCATGTACGGGACATTTTATATGAACGTGAGTGTACGTTATAACTTTGTAGCGTTTACCGAGTGTAAGCTACGAGACCTGTAAAATTATTTTACCTGAAGAACTATAGCGCGTTGCACTAATGACTTCTTCCGATACTGTCGTTAACGCTCACACTACGGTATATTTGGAAATGATTAAGTTTGAGATTTGCTTAAAAACCTGATTTGTTTCGACACGTTTCGCAAAGTAAGAATTTTATTGTCAAGGAATTAAATTGTTGAAAGGGGCAAGCATAGAAATCACATCTAAGCTGCAATCGCCAATCATACACATGTCGTAAATATTGTATTGGGTACTGCTTCGAATGTATAAATTTGGTAAGCCGTCACTGCTTACGTAATTACTTTCCGAGACATGACGTCTTTTGTAACAATGCCGCCTTAACTTTGAGGGCCTGTAACTCCGAAACCACACATATTTCGAAATTTCTTTAAAGGGAAATTTTTTCTTGTTTTGATGTGAATAATCCCCTGCCGAAGTTGACGGCATTATTTCACGGACAATCCGTATATATCGGTCATTTTACAATCTCAGCGTAGATACGTAGACTATTGATGTTGCTAGGAGAAAAAAAAGTCAGTGAGTGAATGGAATGGTCTATTTCGAGAGAGAGAGAGAGAATGTGCAGTCAGCTGAATAAACATCGATATACACTCGATTTGTGTGCAAAAAAAAGGAGCTCTATTAGGGCATGTAATAGCGAGACGGTGCATTGGGCAAACGAGAATTGCGGGCATTTGTCATCAACATGCAGCAAAAGTGATTTAACAACGAAAATGGTTTCACCATCCCGCGACACCATTTTGTTTTTTTTCTTCTAATGCAAGTTTTTTTTTTATTATTTCTCGGGGTGCCAAGCGACAGAGGGGGGAGGTCTGGAATTTGGTATTTTAGCTCGTAATTGCCTCTCGCCTCGTCTCCAATGTCCTCCATATTTTCCATTACGTATAATCGTCCCTCTGTGCTCGTCGTGTGTGGTCACTTTTCCATGCTATGACATTTTCTGTTTGTGTGGCTCCACACATACAAGTACGGCATATTTCCCACTTCTCAAGACGTATTTATGTTAATAGTCAGGAGTATTTATGCTAATATTCAACGCTACCGTACCTTTATTCTTTCATTTCATATAAACAAAAGAATTATGTTATTAATAATGGTCCTGTGTTTTAAGCCTCGCTAGCCTTTCCCATGATTATTTTTGTTGCCTTAGGCAAAAGAGTAAGTAATGACAGTACCGATGTCGTGCAGGAATTTAAATGTTTCTCTTGAATATTTCTGACATTAATATAAGATATACATTTGTAATAACGTATAAGTTAATATTGTACGCTAATATAATATATACGCGTATATATTATATTAAGACCTCTAATACTTCCTTACTTTCTGCCAATTAGATGCTAAACTTGTTTTTCATTTTGTTGAATAATCTGGCCCGAGTGTAGCAGAAAGCCTCCGATTTTGACTTAGTCTCAGAACGGCTGTTCAGCTTATTGTAGGTAATACAGGAGCTGAATATGTTATTGGTTGATTATTAACACAACTGAGTGTACAATTTGCTTATATATGTTCTACCGCACCACTCATCAGTCATGTAGTAATGTTTAACGACCATCTTATTTATTCTGTTTACTGCTTATATTGGTCTACTGTTTATACGAGGAAAATTCAAAAAGATACACTGTCAGTTGAGAGCTAGCAGCACTGCGCTACATGACTGGCGCATGCGCAGCATAGCGTTCACACATTTTGTCGTAGCTGTACGAGGAGTAACTTATCGCTAGTAGTTAACTATTGAGCAGACGTTCGGGTATCCTCGGAACACTTAGTTCTTATTCCGAGCGCATCCGCTCACGTCTAAAGAAAGTCGCTTGCTACTGTTACAAATCCAGACGAGCAGAAAGAGTTCTCTCTCTACCGGACTGCATTGTTAGCCGAAGTTGCCCTGTTCCGAGGATACCCGAACGTCTGCTCAAGTGTTAACTGCTAGCGATATGTCGAGATGTCATGTACGGAGAGTTGAAAATTTTATTTTAGAGACTTGTTGTGTCCATTGAGACTTTTGATCAGAATGTTATTTACTATCGAAATTGAAAGTTTCAAAGAATTTGACCCAAAAGGACTTTTTCATTGATTCTGTGCGGGGTCTTTTGTAGTGAGTACCTCCCCACAAAAAAAAAAAAGCGTTGCTTAGCCTTAATAGGAAAGGAACATCAGGAATAAAAAAAAATATAGCTATAAAACTTTGTAGACAAATTTACACTCGAATTAAGAAAAATTAAGAGAAAATTACACGATTTTACTCACTTCCAAATGCCATTTGATCAGAGCAGTTTTGTATACATCATCTTCTCTCAACTTACCTGCAAGGAAAAACAATTACAGGTTAATAAACTGTCTAGTCATGGTATTACATATTAATATATTTTATAAAGGCAACCAATAATATTCTATCGGATTCTCACGTGGTTGATTTGCACGCGCTCCCCACACCGTTCGTTCCGAGATGAGATAGATAAGAGAAAGGTAACGTGTTAGTGAGTATTTTCTCTTGTAGCCGACTGGTATGGATCACTACAGTTACACGGATACATCAGTGAAGAGTAGGTCAAACATAGGAACCACAAACAGCGTTATACGTGTCTGTATGCTGTACGAGTTTAAACTTGGAAGGAACGCTAGTGCAGCGGGAGGGAAAATATAACAGACATACGATTAAAAGCGTGGTAAATGAGTGGACATTACAACGGTGGTTTAACAAATTTAAGGAAGACGAAAAATCTCTTCAGGACGAACCACGTACAGTGCACCCAAAGCGGTTATTGAGGCCGGTAATCGACAAAAATGTAAAGCATTTGAAGAGTTGTTCAATTCCAATGCGGAAACCATTCAACACCATCCATCAGCTTGGGAAACGGTATACAGTGGTACGATGGATGGTCCCTTCATGCGTTGACCGCGGCTAAGAAAGCGATACGAGCCAATGCCTGTGTTTCTTCCTGTCTCGTCACAGGGAGGATTCATTTCTGGCCAGAGTGCTGACCTGCGATGAGAAGTGAGTACTTTACGATACTCCACGGAGCCGTCATCATTGGTTGCTACTACATGAACCTTCTCTCAAACAGCCAAACCAACCACTGCATCAACAGAAGGTTATGCTTTGTGTTTGGTGGTCTGTTTGGGGCATCGTACATCACAATCTCTTTCCACCTAGCCAGCCAATAAATGCAGCTGTGCACTCTCAACAATTGGAACGTGAGCAAGAAAAACTTATAACCGTGGAACTAGCGCTTGTGAAACGCAGAGGTGCTATTCTGATACAGGACAACGCGAAGCCACATGTTGCTCAGATCACACGTGACACCATTATCTGACTTGGTTGGGAAACACTAATGCATTCTGCATATTCCCCTGACATTGTAATTTCGGATTGCCATTCGTTAAACAACCACATAGGCGAAGGCGACGACTAAGAATCTTCAAGGAGGCTAGACACTCACCGGACGATTTGTTTGATTCACTTTCTGAGTTTTACCACCGTACGATAAATTATCTGTCGGCACATTGGAGACAGGTGATGAAGAGAATACTGCTGATGAGGATTATTTCTAAGTTTTCCGGTATATCTTACTTCATGGTGTCACGCTTCTGTTTGTAGGGTCAAAATACGATAGAACTTTATTGTTTGCCTTACTTCGTTCGTCTTTGTTCGTTGCCTTACTTCAGAAATCGTTTCTTACCCTATATCTAGGATTTCAAGGGTATTATTTATCACAATACATAACAATGTTCAGCAAATGATGTTCATATCTGTTCGAACTAGTTTGTCTTCGTGAGATGTCACTACATTACCAAGGTGAGCAGTACTTTTTTGTGTATTTTGACTGCGTAGTAGATAACTGTTACAGATAGTTATACGCAGTAAGGACCAAAAGGAGCAACTTAAGAACACTTTATAGAAGGGGAAAATACGCCGGACTTTGTGTAGTTATGCGAGTAAAGAAGGCTATTTCTGTCAGGCTTTTATTTCCATACGGGGTACCCAAAATATCTGGTAAGCAGCTGTGAACCGTGCAACACATCGGAGTAGTAGCAGTAAGAGTAGCAGTCATAGAAGAAGAAGAATTGTTTAGTATGTTCCGATAAACTTTTTTTTTTTACTTTTATATGGGCCAGTCTAGTAACTTTGGACTTCGGCCCGTCACGATTCGCCTTTAGCTGTTAAAATCCACACCCATGCTCCTGCCGAGACTCGAACTCGGGTCCTTCGAGTCGATGGCCTACCACCGCAGACCGCTCGGCCACCCGGTCGGCAGTATGTTCCGAGATTCAGAACATATGATTACTTGAGATCGACTGAACTGATTCAAGTCAAGTTATCCAATTCGCAAAGTTTAAGACATCTTGAAATTATAAAGTAGTTTCAAATGTTCACTGAATTCCAAACCTTTATTTGTCCTTTCATAGCAAGCAACCGGAATTCCTTAACTGTACAAATAGTTGCAAGATAAAGACGAGATGTGTATCCTTTTCTTACTTTCCTCTATAGTCTATGTGCTTAAGCCCATCACATACGATGGATGACGTTTCTCGCCGATCTCTTCCGGGAGTAGGGTTTGTTAAGGTACCGTCAGTAATCTTGGTTGATGCACCATCTCGGTATTCGCCTGGTAATACGCAAAAATCCTGGAAACCCTCAGTCAGGATGGTTGACAGCCGGACTGAAATCCGTGTGTCGATTCTAAATCCGTGGCGACAATCTCTAAACTACGATATCAGGGTAGAGCTAACGTAATTCAACCGTTACTGTCGTTACTAGATTAGTAACAAAAAAAAAAAAGGAGTAACATTCATGTCGAGTTCTGGATAATCGGAGCTAATTAGCAGCTCAATTTCTAGTATGTTACTTCGATATCATTATATAGGACCTATCAAACGTTAAAATAGTTTTAAAAACTAATTTCTTAACTTTGGAGTAAACTCATTATTGCAGCGAGATCTATAATTGTCTCCAAACACATATTAAAATAAACCACTGCGATTGAATATCACTGTGTCGTTATTTTACAAACCACAGACATGTGCTCATAATGTTTAGTGAACCTATTGCATCTGTAATGCTTGCTTGTAATCAGTTTGCATCAGCTCTTAGACCGCCTTTTTGTTTCCTTTTCACAAGATGGAAGTTAAAACACCTGTTAGGGAATACAAGGCTGAACGCGCTAAAAAGACTTAATTAAAGTTGACGTGTAAGTTATTACGAACAGGTGCATGGATTGTGGGACAGGGAAGTTGAAATTAATTTTGCACAAATCGGATAACGCTACCCAAGCTACCACGAGGGATTCTCAACAAACTTTCAGTAATAACATTAACCTACTTACCTTCATTTTTTTATATATCTTTAAAACTCGCGGTTTCAAAAATTTATTGAGCTAACGAAAGACTGAAACTTCTAGAAGTAATAAATTTTCATTATTTTTCTTCAAATGAAACTTTAAACAAAAGATACACATAAGTGTAATTGCAATATACTTCTATAATTTCAAAAGATTGGGCCTACATCGCTACAGATACGTAGTGACGTAGTCATACGTCATTTACACGTCGCCGAATTTAATTTCCTCAACTCACTGCGAACAAGGCATGTCTTCGTGGTATTCCACATACCTGCCACCCTACGGCAAGATGGCGTGGAAAATGGTTCATTACTGTACGATCTGCACTCACCAACATACATAAGAGGGAGGGAGAAAGGTAATGTCATAGCCACCCCTCAACTCTGTCCGCTGTCCCATTCCAGACCCAAACTCTCAAAACGTCGAGTAAATATATTTTTCTTCCTTTCTTCGTGAATATACTACCAGAATTTCCCTAAAAACCAGTTTGCTAACCGAAGAAAACTCCTCGGGTCTCTTGTGTGCTTTCTCATGATTTCTGTAACTGCAGTATTACCAATTTTTCAGGCGTTATTTCATATATTGGCAACGGTGTTCTATCCAAGGGCGTCGTCAGGAATTTTCCCAAGGGGGGTTATATTAGGAGATCATTATACGTATATATATATATATATATATATATATATGATAAATCACAGCCATATTCAATCCACTAGTGGATGAGGCCTCTACTGCTCCCACGCTGACCAGACGGGTTGGGAGAGGAGAGCCAAAGCGCTCACTGTGATCGCCACTGTCTTTTATTCACACACACATACACACTGTCACTGTCACATCTCATCTATTTATTTATTACATACAATTTCAGAGCGTACCTTAGACTACAGTTTACCATTTTCTTAAGATAAGGTATTCTCCATACGAAAGCTTTGCTTTTATATACCAAAGGTAAAATAAAATAATGGCTGAGCAAAGCACTACAATTTATTTTAAAAAATTATTATTATTATTATTTTTTGTAGAGTGTGTCTGAGGAAGCCGAGTGTTTTGGTAGTAGGCGAAAACGTTTACAAAAAAAATAAAATATTTTTTTAAAATAAATTGTAGTGCTTTGCTCAGCCATTATTTTATTTTACCTTAAGATTTAAGGATGTACAATTTTATTAAACATCATTTTCTGGGTAGTTAGAGTTTTCTCCTTCTAGTAGCACTATCGTTTGTAATGGCAAAGCAAGAAAGTACACAGCAAGATATAGTCGTGTATCACTTTTTGGTGTCCCAGGGTGACCATCACTTGTTTGTGCTAAATCAGCACAACAAAATGTTGTTGATTTCGGTGATTCAGCATAATGGAATGGATGTTCTTTTAATGCTGATGCAACATAATATTAGCACTATCATAGTGTTGAATCACCGAAATCACAGCAAACGGTGTTAACAAAAGAAGTGGTGGTCTCCTCGAGACACCGAAAAGTGTTTAATTAACACAGTCAATCTTTACAGTGTACCAAATCTCCCATAGATATGGAAAGATGGAAATTCCCAGGCACCTATAGATACTTCCCCGAAACCTTATTTCCTTCCTACTTTCTAGGGGAGAACTTGCTAGTAGTTTGCAGACCGATATAAAATAATTTCAAACATAAAATAAGATTGAAATAATCATAATTTTCAAATTAATTTAATGGAATCTGAACTCAGAACACAGTACAAAAGTTTTTAACAGTGACTTCTCAGTAACGCCGGACACTAACATATCCAGCATATTTAAATAGTCAAGAATAGCCTGGCATGTTAGAGCTCGTTGATCATTACAATAGAAATTAATGTGGTGTGATCAATGACTATTAGATAATTTGAAGTCACAAAAACCGAGTTGACATAACATTATCAGACATAGAGAACTTTCAATAATTCAGGTAAATTTAAAACGGTGAGTAATATCATTTTTATCAAATCCAGTTTTGGATGTCGAAGATTACAGAAGCAGCATATTTTAACAAACATTAATAGATAATTTATGTACACGATTTCCTATCGAAGAAACAGTTTCGCTAGGTAAACTTTCTGTTCTGCATTCTCCTATCATCATCCATTCGGCTTCAGTCAAAAATATCTAAATTCAAATTCAGATTCGCTTTGAGAGACCTTAGTAATCAGGCTATATATATCATATATATATAAAATATAGTAAAAATAATGGACAAATCACACTCAACAATGGCATTTTAGAAAATGGGTTGGATAATTCTTAAGAATATCTATCAAATGAAGTAATCCATAATTTGAAAATATTTATTACTGAAGAAAAAGTTGAAGTCCTGGGCTATGTCGGCTTAAGTTAGCGACCTTCAAGTATCTCGGCGAAAAGAATTAGCTTCAAAATGAAATAGTTCATTTCATTAGTATTAATGTTAGATAATTCGATTTTCAAAATTTCAATGTTTTTTCTTGATTTGTTCGGCATTTTTAAAAATTAAAACTATTTTTAAAGAATGCGTATCTTACGATTGGCTTACTCGTGGTTTTAAAACTGTGTACATAAATGCGTGTATGTGTGTGAAAGCGAGAGAGAGAGACAGACAGACAGATCCTACACACACACAAACTTCTTTTTTATTAGACTTTCTAGAGGAACTGCTTCAACTTCATAAAACAGAGTATGCCCACAAGAAATAAAACTTTCATAATAGTACAATAATAGCATTCGTGCCATTTCTTTCAATGTTTTCACATACTTTGTTTGGTGGGTATAAATTGGTTGGGTGGGTATATATTTGTGATTACATACATTGAAATAATTATGGTTGAGGAAATGTAACGAGAGAATTCCAAATAGCTTCTTCTTATGGAATGTATGCAGTGAAAAGAATAAAAATATCAAAATAGAATAACATTTGGTATGAATTATATTCTGAAAATTTCAAAGATGGGTAATTCGAAATTCTCAACATTGGTCGTCTTTAAATAGAATTTCCCAGATACTTCACAGCCAAACAATTAAAAGTCAGTTACCAACTCAACCGGTATCCAGTCACAAACAAGTAACATGAAAAGCAGATGACAGCACCCCTGTCACTAGTGACGTAATGCAATAGAAAATATTCTGTTCTTATCACGTTTTATAAATAAACGCATGAAATTCTTTCTTTCTTTTTTTTATCTTCAGACATTGTTGTGCACTACAGAAAGGTGGTAGCAACAACTGTGACTGAGAAGTGGGCGAACATATTGGCATATTTTGTGATATGGACAATTTTTTAACTGTGCCAATTTAAACGATTTTGCGCAAGTCTATAGATATCGTTTAACGGTGTAGATCACACCCGCCATCTTTGTATGACCTTTCCATTGATTTAAATGGGAATTATTTTACTAGCTTATGTGTTTCAGGAGCGTAATTTTTAACTTGTTTTCCCCCTAATGTTTCGTCATGCTGTCTTTGACTTGTGCTGTTTTACGGAAAACAATAATTTACACACGAACAGTGTAATTTCTCGTTCATATATTGTTATTTATATGGTAAACTATTAATAATATATTAAACTCATATACTTGAAGAAACTTCACAAACAAAAACTCTACAACTCAAAATAACCACTAAGGCAAATTTCGTGAAAACGGAACTTGAATATTCTACTTCCGAGAGACATAAGACGAGTAAAACGATGCTCATGTAAATCAATGGAAAGGTTATACAAAGATGGCGGGGGTGATTTACACCGTTAAGCCAAAATAGGCAAGCTTAACCTAATCTAATATTAAACTGAATTTGAATGTTTTAATGGCCTTTGGGTATCTTTGGCTCAAGATATAATGAGGTAGGTAGAAGATGGGAAAGTTCTAGGCCAGGGCTTTGCTTAAGGTATCATTTCGGCATCCATCTGGTGCAATTGAGAATAAATTTTAAAAAACTGTCAGGCTGCGGGTTTCGAACTCGCCTATCCATGGCCAATCCTACGTTCGCGACGTTACCGCCTGGACCACGGGGCCTAGGTAACATCAATCTGACTTTACTGCAAAACCCAGCAATGCAGGGGCGAGACCCTTCTAAGAAAACCCTTCACCAGACTTGGGGAGTAAAGTAACGCGTTACCGGTTACTAACCGTTTCAGTAACGAGTAACTGTAACGCGTTACAATATTTTGAAAGTAACTGTAACGGGTAAAGAGTTACTTTTTCTCAAGTAACGACGTTATTTTTGCGTTACTTTTTCATCTTTTGTTTGCAAAGAAACAAACACAATTCCTTTGTCAAGAAAGAAATAGTCCTTAGAATTTCCTGGAATGAATTTCCGAGAATTGCTATTTAACATTGTGGTGGGTCAAGCCACGCTGTAGGCGTTTGTGTAGATGACAAAGATAAGATCAACGTGATTCATGCGCGGATCCTATTGACGAACTTCGACGTGAAAATATTCAGAAGATTAGTTTCCAGTTTAAAGTGCAGACATTCAG
>JAGDQP010030947.1:883-22245 GCA_022664845.1 Lepisma saccharinum | reverse complement strand
CCAGGGCAAGATGCACACCGAGCGACAGCGAGGTGTGCAAGGGGGGAAGGGTGCGTTTGAAGGGAGCTGGGCGGCGTTATCCCCGGGGGTGGGGCGCAGCCCCCTGTTAACTGTGGGCATACGGAAAAGTACTGTTTACAAAAAGTTCTGTGCCGTACCGGAAGTGTTCCCAGGTGTGCTCCGGAAGTTGCCAAAATGGCTGCCCAGCCCTGCGGGTCGAGCTAAAAAAGAAATCTTGCCTGCGGGAAGAGCTGATTAAAAAATCTTACTTTCAGTACAACATAAATAATATGTAACAAAAGAGGAACTGGACTTGATCACGATAGAATTAAAATTCTCGGGTTTCTTAACGAGATGCTATTGTTATCCTTTCAGTCATTACATGCTATTGTTGGTTAAGATGGTGATGTTTTACGTTTTCTTTTATTTTGATGTACTCATTAAAGTGAACGATATTTTAACGTAGTTTCAAATTTTTAGAAAGACGCTTTCTAAGAGTATGCAAAAGAAAATAGTCAGCAATGCGCAAAGTAAAATAACTTTTTTGAATAGAATAATCACTTTTAGAGGAGAATAGAAGATAAATATTTCGTTGCTTACTTGCTTGATTTTTTGCATGTTTTCTTGTAAGGTAAGTGGAACACGTGTTTCAATTGGCTACTCACCAAATCGCAAGCAAAGCACGGAAGGCAAGGTTGAATGAAAATCACCCCTCGAAAAACTGTGATGATAGTACTTTCGGTTGGACGATCATTTTCTACACCGAGTAGCTATTGAAACTAATTCAGAAGAAAGAGAGCATAGACTGTTATTCTCACTGACGAACTTTTGTTTATAAAAGCAGACAGGAATTTGCAAGAAGGTATATTCATTGAGCGATTAAAATTAGTTTTATTTTTATAGGTAAAATGTAGACTGCTGTTTACATATTATTGCTATTTATATGTGAAAGTAATATTTTAGTAGTAGGTGATAGATGCTTAGATATGTGCTACAGTTACCAGTAGAGGCCTACTTTGCACTGTTAACCCAAAGGAGAATTAGACCTTGAGTTCATTCAGATCATGGACTTTATACAGAATCTTGATTTAACCAGTTAATTGCATTGTAGTTAACGCACCTACGATTTATTGTGGATTTTATGCCAGTACTATGTATGTAGAAATCCCATTCCAATGTGCAGTTAATAGAACTGTGCCAAAGAGAAATTGCTAATTTATAATAAAAAAAATATCATCTTAAGACTGAAGTCAGACGTGCTCAAGGAGCTCCTCCAATATAACTTCATGACTCGTGTTCTCGTACTTTTTTGAGCTTGAACAAGGGTGTAGATAACTGCTCCATCCTACACTATTGCATTAACAACTTTTTTTTTTAATGTGACAAGGGCGTCAATGGGATTTATAAATAGGATTTCTTATTTAATTAGTAACTTTGTTAAACAGTTTCTAACGAAAACTAACTTAACGCCTAACCTGAAGTCCGTAATGCATAGGGTGAACCAGTTCTTTACACCCTTCACAGCAATCTAAATTACGATAAGAGCATGTCGAATGTGAAACCTAAAAATCATAAAAATATTAAATTGCATGAAAATGTTGAAGACAGGGATTATGGAGTGTTTACGATTTTAACGTGCTTAAGTACACTAACAAAAGCACCTATCAGACAACTTACACAAGCTGAGTCGCATACTGAAAAAGTGTACATGGGACACAAACGAGGTCCAAAAGTAAAGTAAAAAAAAAAATATTTCTGGGCTCAGCTGCAACCAGGAACGTATTTAGGGGTGGGTCCGAACGCCCCCCAAAACTCTTTAAGTTTTATGGAAAAATAATATAACTTCAGGCGTAATTATACTTATTTAATATACATTTTATGCACAGACACACCTTTGACCCCCCCGGATGCCCTTGGACCCCTCCCAAAACAAGTACTGGATACGTGCCTGGCTGCAGCATATATCTTCCAAGACTAACCGAAGCGCGCACACAGCCTATATGTCGAGGATAATCTCGGGGCAGCGACTTCATCCAGGCAGACCTAAATGGGTAAAGGATGTTACAAATGCTCAACACAACACAGGTAACGGTAGGCTGACAAGATTCAAGGAGGAGGAAAAGAAAAGATAGGGGACGACAAACTAAACACTGGAATCAAAGTGGCAAGTTAACTAAACCACGGACACTGGATACTGAACTAAGCTCTGGTAACACTACGATTATCACCACGAAAGTGAACCCACTTTACCAGAGCTTAAAATAACTTGCTGAGAAAACGTAACTGCGCGTCTGCTGTCAATTTTTTCTTTTCGATAGAGTCAGTCACTTGTTTCATCACGATTAGGTTTCTCGAAAAGTTCGAAAGTAGTGACTAGCATTAAATCTATTTTACGCTCAGGAGCGGCTAAAGATAGATCATTGGCGCTTTCGAACAATTGCTTTTCAAACCGTCAACAGGAACATGAAAGGGAATGAGGCTGGGGTATGGCATTGAGGTGGTCTGAATTTACTTTCCCACTGTGTATTGTAATTCTCCCCCGTATCAGAAAATTCTTGAAACCAGACCAGAAGAATCTCCACTCGCCACTCCATAGTTTTGCGTGTAAAAAGATACATTCCTGAGCTTTACAGCATCTTCATGTATGAACTGTAAGGCGGTGTATATAGGAGAGCCGAAAAAGATATTACAGAAGAGGGTTAAAGGGCACAAGGATGACGTCAGACCAAAAAGAGATAGGAACGCTATATACAAACATGTCCAGGAAGAGTCGCATGAGAAAAAATGGGAACGAGCGGTGATACTAGAACAAGAGAATGTTGGCTAGGAAATGGAAAGAAGCGGGAACAGGAGATAAAGCAATGAACTGGAATAGTGGGTTGAGTATAAATGAGGAATGGGAAGACATATTGGGTAGAGAAGGGAGGAAAATATATATGAGGATTGTTCTGAGGGTCCCCTTTTTTGTTTTGTTACCTTTCGTTTATTATTCACTAATTAAAAATATGTTTTGTGCCTCGATTCAGTGTCCTTTTTATGTAGTATTTCTGTTACAAGTTTAATACATCTTTCTAGTTGACTAGGGGGCGTGGCTTGTGAACGACGAACTGTGATTGGTTGAAATTTGTTTAGTTTCGGAAAGTGAACAATCTCTGGGGCGTGATTAGCGGAAGATGTAAAAAGGGTCAATTGGCCTTCTGGTGCTTATTGTGATAAATGCTTCGTCTGGGAAAGGTGTTGATAGCAAAAAAAAACTAAAAAAAAAGAGTGTAATCAAAGTGGCCCTGTTAAAAGATTTCTACTTCCAACCTTACAACGATCTCAAACGCTGCCGAAAAAGTTCCTATGTGGGGCATCTACAAAACTCACCCATCAATTAAATACTTCATCACAATTACCGGACCTTAGTCCCATAGAACATCTGTAGGATATCTTGGTCATAAGAGTGCGTGAACACAATCAGCAAGGCGGTGCTTTTTCAAGGATGGCGATAAATTGAGGCCAAGCTGTTATTCACAGACGAAGGAAGCCATCAAATTGCTAAAACAGTGTACATTTTCTTATCACACGGAAACAACCGTTATATAACTTGATACACCTATACTCATGTCCACCGTTGTAGGAGTCATAACGAAAAGATAGAGTTTATTTTTAGTGATTAATAGCTGTAACTGTGGGGTTCCTTATCTGGTATTGTACATCAAAGACTGGAGTTTAATTCTGTTAATTCCTAATTTTGTGTCTTGTAAGAATTGTGAAATAAACTTATGGAAACTTAAATTCTGCTGCTATGCCTATAGTTATGTCCATGACTGTATACCTGTGTGAGTAGCAAGGTTGCTACCCGTCCCGATTTTTCGGCCCGATGCAGTGTATTTCTTTCATTTTGTACGTGTTTCTTTTCCTCTTTTGTTCAGTGATGCTTCAACACTACTTAAACTATCATCCAATAACTTGCATAGCTGATTCGGTCCTGTGTTAGCTGATTCTTTGGCTCTGTACCGAGGATCTGGAGGTCACTATATTGGGGTAGTGCCACGGAAAAGTTTTACTATTCAGGCTTTAAAATAGTTTCTTTTAGGACGATTCTAATGGGTTGTACATTGGCCTTTATAAGGATTTACATACTGTTTTAAATTATGTATTGTTTTCAATTCTTACTGAGTGATAGTTTATTCATTATATCGAATTGTTAAATGACGTCTCTTTTTCATTACGCGATCTTTTACATAATTGATGTGAAAATGTGCTCAATAGATGGCAGTGCAGTTCAGCAGCGGTTAAATTAAATGCCGAGGATTTGTAAACTGCTGATGCAATGTTTTTTTTTTTTTTTTTTTATGTTGGAATCGCTAGTACTGTTACAGAAATATTATTTTGATTGTGTTTCTAAACTTACATTGATATGTTTCATTATTATTGTCAACGATAGAATGTATTAATATATTTATATTGTAGACTATGCGAGACTAGATCTCACAAGAATGAAGAAACACTGATTTATTAAATCTTTGTTGTTTAAAGTTTACCATTTTACCTCTTTACTTCTACGTTTGGTTCAAGTCCCTCTGAGTTGTACACCTTAGGTTCTCCTTTTACCAAGTGTCGTCCTACTTGAGTGCAGATCATAGGACCTCAAGATATTAGGGGCACCTTGGCTTTATCATATTTCTCTTCAAGGAACACTCACGATTCTATAAGTTTTTTGAAGTTCAGCTGAATTAGCTAAAATAAATTATACTTTTCTCATTAATTAACCAAGATTTTTTTTTTGTACCAACACTTTTAAAATTCACCGCCACCACCTGTCATTAGGAAGGTGGTTCTGGGTGTAGTGACCTTAGTTTTTAATTTAAGCCATAAAAATTTGCATTTTACCTTTCGAGATATAAAATTAATTTTGAATTTAAAATTAATTATTAATTTTTAATAACTAGCTTTCCTGAAAGGTCTTTCTTATGCATAAACTTGTAACACTGAAAACAATTGTATTTTTTTTTTCAAAGTAACATACAAGTGACAAACAGGCAGAGGCAAGCAACAATAATAATAAAAAAAAAATACATATTTTCTGACAATTCAGCACACGGTGAATCTTCTGTGCTACGATCTGAAGAACATGCGTAGGAGC
Organism: Lepisma saccharinum; assembly: GCA_022664845.1. Classification (NCBI taxonomy): domain Eukaryota; kingdom Metazoa; phylum Arthropoda; class Insecta; order Zygentoma; family Lepismatidae; genus Lepisma; species Lepisma saccharinum. Next base: position 17,114 of record JAGDQP010030947.1, on the reverse strand, counting down.
TAGCTTGCAAAAGAATTGCTTTACAATCATGCATTATGACCCAAGAAGAAATAGAAAGAAAAAATTAAAATCAAATCTGTGTCTCACAGAAATAAAAAGTGTAGTTTTATGCCTATACTATGAAAAATATCAAATAAGGAAATATTCTCTGTGCTTTAATTCTGAACTGTAAAATACAGAGCAATCTGCGTCCCGACGAACGTTGCATAGGACAGGTGGCAATTCTGCTACTTGCAAAGGTATATGTCCAGAGCAATTGTACTAGTCTTGTACTATTTGTTTACCACACAATATCTACAGCCAGACTGGAAACTACACGGTAAGTGTGAAATTTTCAGGCATGTGCAAACCTACCACTAAGCAGGTTTAGCGCAAGAAACGTTTAAGTACGATAGTGAATATTTTGTTTACTCCTGTTAGAAAAGTCATCCCAAAATGAAACTTTCACCACAGGTAAATTGCATTTTACTATAATATACTTTATTCCAAAAAGGGATTGAAGACACCTTTTTTTTTTTTTTTTTTTTTAAACTTTCAAGGTCAAAGGTTACACATTACATAATGTGACCTTGAAATGAAAAATGCACCTATTTTTCTACAGTAGTATTTTTTGTTTTCAAAACCATGATTCCTTAGCTTTAAAACAAACCAAAGATGAAAGTTGTACCACAATTAGTAGCCAAATTATATTTTTTTCTTGATGACCTTGTACACACAATGTTTACTATTTTTCTCATGTTGGCAACCCTGCTGTTGTAACATACTACCGCCCGAACGTACCCTGTCTATATGCGAGAATAATCAATGTATGTGAGGCACGTATATGTATTTGAATCTCCGGCTATGGGCTTAGGATTTTGGATTTAACCTGTAGGGCAAGGTAAGATTAGTATGGACTGACCAATCCGGGGTAACATATATGAAGTAGAATCTACAGTGTATATGGATGTGTGGTCCGCCTCCTACTACAAGAGACCAAGGGATGTATGTAAAGGACAATGTAAGCAAAGGGGATCAGAAGACAACAAATAAAACAAGGCAAACAAGGTTCTCTTTAGCAGCTTTATTTAGAGCTCCGTCCACTTCAGGAGTTCTAGCAGAACTAATATTACATACAGCATGCTCTGTTTTTATAGGCACGTGACAGACATTACAATCAAATTAGACTGTCTTCCATAGAGGTTTTTGGTAAATCAATTTCTATATATTTTGAAAGTCTTTGGTATTATTTCTCATTGTGTATAATGTAGTAGTTATAGTAAGTATCGAAAATATTTACGCCAAAATAATAAATTTAGGTATATTAAACATTTACACATACATCATAAGCTTCGGCTGATAATTTTATAATTTATTACATTTAACATTGCAAATTTCAAAGAGTGATTTTATATAAACTGTTGAGGAGTCTCATATTAGAATGTAGGCATCTCGTAGGATGCGATTGCGAGGTGACGTTACACTGTATGCATACTGTGTATCACTTGAGAGCTTTTTTTTAAACATATGTACATTACTATACAGTATATCATCTACCATCCTACGATATTTCTTGTAAATCTGAGATGGTCGGGTTGAAAAGTTCTTGGGATGGAATTGCCCAATTATTGAATCCAGATCGACCTCTGGGACTGTATTAAGTCTTCTGTCTGACATCCGGTGGTTGTCCCGTTTTCGTTTGTGTATCGTATTAAAGTTAATGTATTCCACACTTGCACTTCTCTGGTAAATCAAGTTGTTGCTCACTAACATTTCCCACTGAATAAAATCTCAGCTTCCAAGATTCCATTATTAAATTTTACCTCTCAATATCGAACAATTGCCCTTTCAAAGCTATCGTGAGTTTAAGACATTTTTGGAAACATGCATGGTGATTTCAGGTTTCTTATTTTATCTTGTAAAGAAATCTTTGCTACATTTTCCACTTGCGCAATTGTATTTGTATTTCCCACTAACCTGTCATACCAACCAGGTATAATCTGATCCCTTCCAACCCGACCATACTTTGTTTTAGAACCGTATCCTTCACGGCAAATGTTGGGGAAGCTACTTTCTTCTGAACAACTATATTTCAGTTTCCTCCTCCTATGATATGTAAGGGGGAATCATCGATTAGATGCAGTGTAATCTAGTCTCAACATATCTTTATGCAGTACATTAACATTTTCTTTTTTAATTGAATCTAGGGAGAACAACTTCGGAAGAGAGAAGATGTCCACAATAGACACTTCTGAAGACTTACTGTCACCTGATGAATGTCACAGACTGCAGCTTCCGAGTCCGATTATAACCCGACGCACTCGCTCACAATCCACGTGAGTATCTCAGTTAAATGAAAGTATTGTATATGTAATGATACCGCCAACTATCCGATCCCAACACCTACAATCCCACCTCCACAGACCTAACCTACACCCACCGACAGAAAATTTCAGATTCCATTACCGCTAATGGCCCTCGTAAAGGCATATCTGAAATGTCCCTGGACAGTTTACGTACCTTGACCTTTTACCTATTACCGAAGATCCACAAACCAGGTAACCCAGGTAGCCAGCTATAATTCTCTTACCGAACACATTTTCGCCCTTGTCGACTCCTTTCTTCAACCACATGTTCAAGCGTTGCCTGCCTATATACGCGACACCTACCACCTATTAGAAATCATTCGTAAATTACCGCCTCTTCCTCCTGACATACTGCTTTGTTCCATAGATGTTACTTCCCTATATACCAACATTCCTCATGCCCATGGCTTAGCAGCTTTGGAATTCTTCCTTAATCAGAGACCCAAACGTCATATTCCAACCACAGCCTTCCTACTTAACCTGGCCAACCTAGTTCTAACATGTAACAATTTCACCTTTGACGACAAACACTACCTTCAGATCCGAGGCACAGCATGGGTACGAAAATGGCGTCTTCCTATGCCAATCTGTTTATGGGCAAGCTCGAACATGATTTCCTGCAAACTCAGCCTTTGACCCCTCTACTCTGGGTAAGATTCTTGGATGATATAATGATACTATGGACTCATGGTGAAACCAGTCTCAGAACATTCCTAGAACAACTGAACCAATTCCGTGTTGTCCAGTTCACTTGGTCCATTTCTAACAAAAGAGTCTTATTCTTTGACGTGAACATCACTTTAGAAAACAACACCCTCACCACTTCCGTTCACATACAACAACAACCATATGCAGTATTTACACTACTCAATTTCCATCCTTACCACACTAAGAAAGCTATTCTTTTCTCCCTTGCCCTCAGAGGACAACGCCTGAATTCCACCACCTCTGCTGCTGCAACCTACAACCAACACTTCCAGGAGGCTCTAGCCAACCAAGGCTACCCATCTAATCTTGTAACCAAACAGATTCGCCGTGCATCCTCACACATTCAACCCACTCAAACCTCCAGCCCACTGGCGCCCAACTCACCGGCTCTAATCAGTCTGTTCCGTCCTAAACTAACCAAGGCCAAAACAAAGCCTACATTCTTAAGTTACACATCTTCCAATCTAACCCAGACACAAGATCAGTATTTCCCACCAAACCTAGATTAGTTTTTCAACATACACCTAATCTTAGAAACATCTTGGTCCGTACGATTCCTTCCTCGCCACCACCCCTAACAAGCGCCCATGCATGCACGAGACCCAGATGTAAGACCTGCTCCATTTTCATCATTCTCTCACAGTCAGTATCAATACTGCTAATGACCGATACACCCTAAATCCTAAGGTTACATGCCACATCTCTAATGTTATATACATCCTAACCTGCAAGTTCTGTGATGCCTTTTATGTGGGGGAAACAGGTGGTGCTCTGAACTTTCGAATTAACAACCATCGTCACTTTTGCACTATCAACAAACCGGATGGCCCACCTTGCACACCGAGTCCCACAATACCAATTTTGATCTATCTTTCCTGTTTGCCATAATCCACATTTTACCCCCTACGACCAGCACCTCAACACGCCGCCTATGGGAGAGTGCCTTTATTCATGATTTAAGCCTGAAAATCTATCCTGGCCTTAATCTTCAATAATTCTAAACTTCCCGTTTGCTCTGCATTTTCAACACATTTCCATCCACGATCCCACCCTGTACTTACACGCTATGCAGGTAGTTGTAAATTGTTCCAAGCTCTGGAAATCTACGCGCTACAGCAATCAGTTGTTTTTCATGTTTGATGCGTCGTCCGCTACGTGTCGCCACTGTCTCTTCAAACTTGTACTTTGTGAACACGTGAACTTCGCTCTCTTCCTCTCTACCTGAAAAAGTGTGAATACACGAAATGTAGTGACTTCTTTTATGTGTACATGTGAATATGTGTGATCTAATGCGTTAGTAAGCTGTAAGTAATCCTTTTTTCTCCTTCATTTGTCTTAAATTAACCTTATATTTATATTTATATATATAAAGTGGTACAACATGTAGAAAAAAGGATACTTACATGGTAGATTCTTGAGACATGTACAATAACAACACAAACATAATAGAAAAGCAGTACGTTTCGCAAAAGCGTTTTCAACTGGTAGGAAAGAAAATGGACAGGTGCGGAACAGGTGTTTAGGAAACGCTATATTGTAAACAGATGCTGGGTGACAGTGTGGCCAGGTTATGGAGGCGAAAAAATGACTAGATGGGACGGAGAAAACACCAAATGGAGAAGAAAGTACGAAGGTTACTAGAAGCAGGTAAAGGGCTTCTTGAAGGAATAAGAGGATACAGAAGCAGAGGGGAGGAGTAAATAATAATAATAATAAAGAAGAAGGGGAGAACAAAGAAAGAATATAGAAAAATAGAATAAAGGTACTACTAGAGACGAAACAAAGAAGAGAAAGGAAGAAGAAGAAGACACTGCGCTGCAGGAAGTTACAGGCAGTTGAGGCCGGGTTCATAGTTGGCGGAAAAGTGAGATATATACGTCTGCTCCCATCTCTTTCTAACTGTGGCAGGTGAGTCAGGGTTCAGGACTTTCAGGATTCTGACTCGAAAGGTTTCGTCAAAGGTGCAGCCATGATAGGAAGTGTGTTCAGGTATGGGGAGGTGCGAAAGTTGAGATTTGGAGGAGGAGCTATGGTTGTTGATGCGGTATGTTAGAGGAGTTTGGGTTTTGCCAACGCGGAACAAAGATTACAGTGTAGGAGGTAAACGAGGTTGGAAGAAGTGTAACTGCCGGAGTGTCGGAAAGAGTACGTCGTGTGAGTGACAGGATGTACGAAGGAGAGACTGGGATCAAAAATAGGACAGGTTTTGCAGCGGGGTCTATTGCACTTGCCACGTTTGGGGGGAGGGGGCGGGATTGGTCCAGTTCTGGTGAGAATCGTGTTGAGGTTCAGAGGTTGCGGTAGATAATTTTGAGTCACGACGGGAAAAAACTTTCAGTTTCAGGTGACGCAGTAAGTATGGGGTGTTCCAGTTTGAGGAGCTTTTGGAGGGCCTGAAGGCTGGGGTGATACTGGGTGAGAAGACTTGGAGCGGAGGGAGCTACGCGAGGAGGTCGGTTGGAGTTGAGATGATTACGGGCACGGTCCAGTCGCTTACGGATAAGGTGTTTGGGATATCCACGGTCAGTGAGAGCTGAGGAGAGGGTACTGAAATAGTTTTGGAGCAGGTCATCAGAGGAGCAGATGCGGGAGCCCCGGACAGGAAGAGCGTTTGGTATGGTATGGCTTCTCCATTTGGTGTTTTCTCTGTCCCATCTAGTCATTTTCCCGCCTCCATAACCTGGCCACACTGTCACCCTGCATCTGTTTACAATATGTCGTTTCCTTAACTCCAGTCCCGCACCTGTCCATTTTCTTTCCTACCAGTTGAAAACGCTTCTGCGAAATGTACTGCTTTCTATTGTGTTTGTGTTGTTATTGTACATCTGTCTCAAGAATCTACCATGTAAGTATCCTTTTTTCTACCTGTTGTACCACTTTATATATTATATATAAGGTAAATTTAAGACAAATGAAGGAGAAAAAAGGATTACTTACAGCTTACTAACGCATTAGATCACACATATTCACATGTACACATAAAAGAAGTCACTACATTTCGTGTATTCACACTTTTTCAATTAGAGAGGAAGAGAGCGAAGTTCACGTGTTCACAAAGTACAAGTTTGAAGAGACAGTGGCGACACGTAGCGGACAAAACATCAAAACTGGAAAACAACTAACTGCTGTAGCGCGTAGATATCCGGAACTTGAAATAATAATAACTGTGTATAAATATATATATGGGGGGTGGGGGGTCAGTCTGAAAGAAGCAAGATTTGGAGTCGTTCCATTCTACGCAAGAAGTACAGACACGAGCACGTTTCATTTCCTATGAATTTTTCACTGAGAACTAATACGCATCACCAGCTTTGAAATAAAGCGATTTGCAGAAATGGAAGGGAATCTGAACGAAAGCTAACGTTTAAACTTGTACCCATGTAATGCATACGTCGTGATTGTTTTGTACCATTTCATGAAGCGTCTCTCACATAGCAGTGGTCCTATTTTGGAGCTACATGCGATGGCTAAATATAAAATAATATATGTAATTACTTTGATGCTAGTTAAAAACTACAAACTTTCAACATTTCATTCTATCCTGATCCTAATATGATAGAGTTTTCATGTGTATATGCGAGAGACGGGACTATTTGTGATGATCGTGTCTCTTTTTTGCTGTTTTATATATTGTGAAGGCCCCTTTACAGCTTTTTAATTTAATATTTTGTACCTTGTTATACATAGGACCTTTGCGCTTTAGGTTCCTTATACAGCAGGAAATTTTTAGTTCATTCGCTAGAGATCTTACTTCTTCAGTTTTTATTTGCTATTATTTTTTATCAGCTAAATATAGACGTGACGAAGGTAAGAGGCTTCCCCGTATCGGACGGACGTGTGTCATAGTACTGTTACCTCCTTTCAATTACTTTTATGCTATCTGGGCAACATCAAACCAGTTTTACCCAGCCCCGTGCTCCAGCTGGTAACGTCATGGACTTCGAATCGGCAGTGGGTATGTAGGAGTGTTTGAACCCCGCGGCGGACTATTCTGACAGGTTTTCCCCTCACTTTCATTAGGCGAATGCCAGAATGGTACCTTAATAAAGGCCGATACCTTCTCCATCCTCTACCCTACCTCGGCTTGAGCTTAAGATGCCAAAAGCCCATAAATAAATTTAAATCAAGCCAGTTTAGGAACTACGCGGAAATATAATTTTCGTATTTTCCGTATCTGAGCTACATGAGCTGCCCATCTTAGCCTTTGTGATTTCTTTATTGTAAAGGCTTCACAGTAAAGTTAATTCTTTTTTTTTTTTTTTTTTTGGTAGAAATATAATTATTTTTACTTTATTCTGCACCACTTAACAAGTATGTAATTATATTCATTACATCGTAAGTTCCACAGGGTGGTTTACGGATGTAAGAATTGTACTTTCCCATGCTGCTACACTAAACCATTGTTATTCATATTACACAAGTGGATAGAAAATATATGATTCATTATTAGTGTAACAATGTATTTAGTTCCGTTATATTGTTAACAATATTGCTCTCTGTGACTAAGAGTATTGTTTCTATTTATAAATGTCCATTGAAAAAAAATCTTAAACTAAAGGAGGAGTGAGTTATGCGGCTGGGGAGATGGTTGCAGCGGCACAATTATAAATGGAATTTTTACTGTTTTTCCTAATTTCTTGGATTAGTGGTCAGAGAAGAAAAGTTCTAAACGTCATGGAAGGCGATGAAAAGTCAGGAGAATTATTCTGTGGAAAGTCTGCATAGGGAAATCTTGTGGTTTATTTTGTTTGTTTTTTCATCCTAAATTGCATTTTAGTGTCAACGAGGGAGCATGAGAACTTCCTGACAGTAATGGCTATAATTATTTGACTGCAATTCCCAACTCTCTCTCTCTCGTGAGGAAAAAAAGGACGAAAAAAGAAATTCAGCCGGACTCTGACTCAGGACTAGCTATTGTAGGTTTTATAAACAACGTGTACAGGTATGCTTTTTTTTAAAAAAAAAAACAAAGTTTAATGGAGCGTGTTAAATGTGTGCCTACCAAAATTATATAATCTATTAGGTACTTTGATTTTTTAAAAAAAAAAGGTGGAAAAATGCATTTTACATTGAAATATCGCGGTATACTTCACAGTAAATCTACTCTTATTCAGTCACTGGGGGCTCCTTTCTAATTTAGTGATTTATTTTTCACATTTCCATGTATATCACTTTTAGTGTACGTACAATATGACAACACTACAAATAATTAACTTTGGAAATTCGGTTTATTTTGCTTCTAGCCCACTTTTTCCTTTTAATATATTCTTTCTTATCATTTTCTCATTAATTCTTATATGTGCTCGCACAACTTGCAACATTGTTTTCATCTTCCCCAATATGCTCCAACCAAAGCTATACTACTCCTGAATAGCAATAAAACAACATAAGCGCCAGGTATCGTTCACTGAACTGGTCTGTAAACATTATCAGAGAAATAATAGGATGGAATTGAATTTTATTTATGGCCTTTAGGCAGATCTGGATTTGAATTTAATTTTTAAGGTTTTTAGGCAATTTTGGCTCAGGCTACCTTTAGGCATCAGGCTCAGGCCGGATAGGGTGGGGAGAGTTTGTTAGAAGGGGCTAGTTAGTAAATGCCACCCGGTATTTGCCTGGTGTGACTGAGGAAAAACCTTTAAAACCTCAGTCAGGATCGGCGGCCGCTGGGATCGTTCCCAGGACCTTCCGAATACCAGTCCAACGCTCTACCAACTGAGCTATGGCCGCTCGATAGAAAATATAGAATATACAAGAGTGTGGCATAAATATATTTTGGAAGAAGGACGTTATATACAAAATATGTGATAAATGTTTGCTGCCATTCGAGCAGACATTGGCGTAATCATCGTGGCTTTTAATTTAAATAACAGGCGTATTATCTCAATAAGAAAGTACATCGGCTTTAATGTGCGAGTGGTAGTAGAAGTTGGGCAATGTATAATTTTACGTTGGCGTGCGTCCCAGAAGACGACTCAGAATCAGAGTCGAAACCCTAAATAATAAGTAATTTTCTGAGATCGTTACAGCAAGTGAGGACATTGTATTATCGAAGTACAGACTCCCATACGTTAAAATAATAATATTTCAAACCGCTTATTCTTTAATCACGTTGACTACATGCTTGCTTTTAGTGAATGGTTTCCTTCTCAACCCATATAAAGTGAACTTTATTATCAGAAATGGACAGGAACGTTTTCTGTTAAATGTAGACAAATTTCTGAAGTTTGCTTTATGATCGATGCTAAAAGAGATCGAAAGTAACCATACTTTGTCAAATATGATTCTTGAATACTAGCTATTGTTCGCTTCAGAGTGGCTTTCCTTTCACAGAATCGTAATGCTCTCCAATATTAAGCTTACAATTATTATCGTAAAATTTTTTCAACGTTTCCAATCATTTTTCATTTTATTTGTAATAATATTTTTAATAGCAATTTTTAGCTCTGTTTTTTAGCTACAGAAATACGCTTGTACGGTGTTGTCTGGTACGTGGAACATTTCTTTCGACTTTGTAATATACTCGGAAGTTATTGCATTTGATTTCGGGAAATGTTTACAAGAAGATACGAACAATGTAATAAATGTATTTAATGATAGAAAAATATTAATAATTTTTTATGTAATGTGAATGTGTTGATATTAAAGTTTACCGAGTTTATTTCTTCCGTCTTTTCATTACGTGTTAAAAAAAGAAAGAGAGAAAAAGAAATGTATATTGAATAGTGAAATTTCTTGTAATAATTCTTCCTGGATCCTTTTCAATATTAATTTGGTTCCTTCTTTTTAGGTCAGAAAGAGCGTTGGAGAATCCCGTGGAATATGGAACTGTAAAGCATTTCAGTAGAGCAAAGGGCCATGGATTTGTCTCTCCAGACAAAGGAGGAGATGATATTTTCGTTCATGTCTCTGAGTAAGTATAGCAGTTTTAATATGAGCTGAAGAGGTTGTTTATATAGGCTTTAGTTTAGTCAGAAATCTCTATTTTGAAATAAAATAATTTTTCCAGTATGAAGTTTCTCCACAAATTAGTTCTGAATTATGTTCAAACCTTGTAATTATTAAACTAAAATATGCTGATAAGGCTAATACAACTAAAAGTAGATTAAGAACACAATAACAGAGCGTAACGGTGTTTAGTTTGGTTTGTCTGACACAGGTGTTACGCTGTACTATTGTGTTTTTTTAATAGTCCTAATGTAGAAGCCATGTCATCATATTTTATTTTAGTATAAGTTAGTGTGTGTGTATTGTCTGTACATCCTGTGAAATTAAAATTATAAATATTATACAGTATAACCCCTGGGCTCGGAATTAATTGGGGCTGAGTTCTGTTCGGATTCCGAAAAATTCGGATTATCCGAAAAAAGTTTAAAATACACAGTAAATGTACCAGATCATGCGTTAGCGCATTGTAATACAATTAATAAACCGTGGCGTCGTGTCAACCACTACTGTAGGGCAGGGGTGAGACGGAGACATGAGGTTAGTGACCTTGAGTGTGAGTCAAGTAGGGGGAACGGGCTAAAAATAGCTGATCAAGTGAGCCTTATCGATACTATTGTTTTCTACAGTATTCACCCAAGTTTGACCCACTGGAATTTTTTTCGTTGATCAAAACTTCGCGATCAATTTCCGTTCGGAGGTGTTCGTATTATCCGAAATTTTGGATTCCCGGTGTTATACTGTATAAAAGAAATGTCTCATCAGAAAATCGTAAAAGCTTCCCATAATTTCACTTCATCGGCTTCATCGAACTACATTGGTAATATTGTTTTGTCATGAGGTAAACACACGACTGTTTCACCTTGGGAAGCATATGTTCACAACTCTGTTCTATCCCTACACGAAATATAACATTGTGTCATGGGAGATTTTGTGCATGAAATGGTAATTTGTTAAAAAAGAGGTAGGCTTTCCTATGGGTGAAGACTTTTCGACCATCGTGGGATAGATAGCTCTTCAAAAGTAAAGTAAGCTGTAAAAAAAATCGTAAACAGGCGTGTATCATATTGACTTACAGACAAAATGCCAACCAAGTGTACTGTATAGATCTTCCCCAAAACACAAGTGCTTCCCCAGAACACAATGTTTTCTTCCTCAGTTAGATTCTATAGGTTTGTGGTACAAGGACGACATACAATTGCAAAATCTTTTAGCGAGGGTTAATAATATACGTACATCCGGACATAAACTTTATCACAGAGCTAGAAATGAGAAAATAATGGTACACTCAGTGTTGAAAAATATATACATGCAAAGTTCGGCCATAGTTGGTTCCAGAAATGCAATATATGGACAAATTCATCTTGGGGGAAACTTTTTCCAGGGTTTTTCCTCCGTCACTTCAAGCAAATGCCGGGATGGCACCTTCAACGTAGGCCCTGGCCGACACCTTCCCAAATTCCCCATATCGCGGCGTGAGCCTTTACAAGCCTGAAAACCATAAATAAAATTTAGTTCAATTCATCTTCAGGGTATTGAATCTGTGTACGGTGAAATGAATTAATACTGAAATTAAATACTTGAAAGCGGGAATTAGAAATGGATACGAGAGAGACACGATGATTAATTAGCACGATAAAGCCAACGGACAAAAGCGTTCGGGGGTGTATCCATAGCTTAAAATTAACTTTTGGTAGCACTGACCCATGGGCCAGTGAAATTTTTTTCTTCCGTTTTCCTACAAAAATCTTACTGGCCGTTTTTTAGATTAGTAAATAATTATAAACTGCGTGATTTTTTAAGTCCACTTTATTATGTTCATTTAGTCTACAGGCCTGTCTATATAGGACACCAAATACGAAGGAATGATTATAGCTCTGTAAAAATTCTATGTCAAAGCAAACAAGATCATGCTTAACAAACAGGAATGCCTGATGTCAGAATTATCACACTTTGTTTTTATTACACTAAATATCTTCTTCGGGAGATTCTGCTGGGAGTCTTGGGCCGTAGGGAAAAATATTGGGGCATCTGGCTCTTTCTCCTTTGTCTATAAGAAGCTTACTCCCAGAGCAACGTCATTATTACACAATATGGATTCAGTGATAACACGGCTTATCCGCGTTGCATACGAGTTATGTTTCCTGTCTTCGGCACTTTCGGCAGAGGGGTTGATCTGCTGATATGTTAGTTCCTAACATTCTACGATGTTTGTTTTTGAAAACAGAAAGAAAGCACTTCGATAAAACGTTAAATACAGCCTACGTGTATGCTTATTAATATATTGGAACTTTAGAAAGCACAGGACCACTGACATTTTCTAGTTACTGTCCCTAGGAAGTTCTTACTGGTTATTGGCCAGTGGACCACCGTTAATTTTCAGCCCTGGGTGTAACAGTTTAACTACAAATGTAACAAAAGGTACATCAGTATGACAAAGGGGGAAAGTTAAAACTAGAATACAGGAGTATATTATGGACACCAGAAGCAACAACTCAAAGAAACGAAACACAATATCTCAGAGGTAAAAATCTGTATAAAAGTTACGACCTCATAGAAAATTGTGTATGCAAGACTTTGCTTATATACTCAAAACAAGTTAAAAAAAAAAAATCAAATTGACTTGTGCACAAAAGGCATTAACGAAAATTGTTGTACGACCCCTTACGTAGAATTTCAAATTTTTCTGGAAATCTGCACTTTAACCTGGTATTTTTGGAACCTGGACCTCTGTTTTACTCAATTTTGGACGCGCAGTTGACTCCATTTCCAAATGGTGACAATTTCGCAACGGATATAGAGGGTACTTTGCGACGGAATAAATTTGGGAACACTTGTAGACGCTCTTCATATGTGACACCAGTAGACTTCCCACGACGCTGAATTTTTCACCGTTTCAATAAAAAATGTGGTTGGAGACAGGCTGTAAATATGTCTAGTTTTTGATAATTCGTTACCTATCTTGATTTACCGACCCAGATTAGGAAGAAGCCGTCGTGTTTTCGAAAAACTTTCTGTGGGATTTGTACTGCACACTTGGAGGTAAACCTGGTTGGTATTTTCTCGGTAAGTGAATAACATAAACTGCTTTTCACATCATTGAACGTCATGTGAATTCAGAAGTAAGGAAATGAAAGTTTCGATTCTTCAAGTCATGACCTTACCATTAATTCTTTATTTTCTTTCCAGTATTGAAGGCGAGTATGTGCCACGTACAGGGGATCAGGTATCCTACAGATTATGTTCCATTCCTCCGAAGAATGAGAAATATCAAGCAGTCCATGTACAGATCATTAATTTCACACCGGAGGTCCATGTGAAGTGGGACTGCCCGATTTTACAAGAGGAAGAGGAGACAAATAACACTGTACATTGAAGCTTGAACTAACCATTCCATTCAAGAGAGCTTGACTGAAGATGCCGTAGTCCCAGTGTTGTAGATGGGCATTTAATAACAGAAGCATTTAAATTGTTTTCTTTTCTTGATTTAACCTTTTGGGTATAGCCATTTGTGTATTTCGTAATTCGATGTGCTACTCTGTTCGTCACTAATCTGAAAAGTAAGATTACACGCAATACATGCACTTCAAAGGAGTAACTAAATATGATCATTTAAGTGTCATTATAGACTTGTCTTTTAGCGTACGTAAGAAATATTTAGGTTTTGATAATATGGATGAGTTTGTCAATATATGCTTGAACTTGTTAAAAAAAAAATTCGGAACAGAACTTAAATTTTGGATTATGTTTGTAAATATATAAGAAAGTTCCTATCTTTTATACAATATCTTACGATTAGATTTCTTAACGTATGGTCAGAAATTTGTGAATTGATATACATTCGTGAATTTATACGGATCGAACAGATTAGCACATAATTTATAGTTTGTTCGTTTAAAGTAATATTTTTGTTAATACTAGAAGACACTATTATGATGTTTCTTTAGTTTTGAAGAGTTTTAGTTTGTAAATAATTGTATATATTCGTGTATAGAAAACTTTTAAGATTATCGATGTATGGCATAACGTTTGGATTACTTTTTGTCGGGAGATACGAAGAATGCAGCTTTTATTACAAAAACATACGTGTAAATAACAATAGAGTAGGCATTAGTGTAAGTTAGTGTGTCAATTTCCACGGTTTCTGTAAGGTTTGGTTTCAAGCCCTAGAACTAATGAAGTCTAATATAGGATGTAATTTTTATGTATGTAACTACGTTAAATGTACAAAATAGTTTAAATACTAGAATTCATTCAGGATAAGCTTAACATTATTTCTCCTCAGGCAACTTTTATAAAAGATATTTTAGGATTTATGCTCCGAGCCGCATTCACCGTTTCTTGCGAAATAGTTTGCAAACAAGAATATGATGTTTATTTGCGTCCGCAGTTATTGATTATACATACGCTCATGAATTGGTAAGTTATTACCAGTATTGAAGGAGTGAACATTATTTTGCTGTTTCTCCTTTCTCAAACACTTTATGTCCTAGTGTTCTGAAAAAGATGAGCGTAGCAAAGAAGTTAATTCTTTCAGGTATTAAAAATTGGTACAGCAAAATTGACTACAGAATTAGAATGAATCAGTAAGAAAATCGATTAGAAAACCCGACAAAAAAACACCGGTTCCCAAATGTGTCAAGTTACCTATGTATCCGAAACTCACGCAAAACTTAAAACACATCTTCGCACACAGCTACCAAATCACACCAGTATTATACCCTGCCCGCTCTTCCTCAAAATTGTAGATTGATCATTTATCGAGTTCAAGAGTGTATTACACTGATCGCCTAAATTCTTACATACGTTGGCATGACCAAAGTCAAAGAATATAATCAGAAATGTCAGAATTCCCAATTCTGTTTCACGTTTGAGGAAGTAATGTGCAAAACTCCACAAGTTTAAAAGCGCCCACCGCTCATGTACAAAGTTTATTTGCATTTATCTTCTCAAAAAAGTAATGAAACAGGAATTAAATAAAGCTCATTTGGGAGATTTATACCTCAATTTACCTCAGTTAGCATCACGTAGGTTATAGTTCCTCCAGAGAACACCAGAGATGTGTTTTCTGTCACTTTTGAAAAATCTACTTGGATGGACATGTGGAGTTTTGAATGTTACCTTCTCGTTTGTCTGTATTCGTAGCTTCCATTCATAGTATAATGTGAAACACAAAAATCTATAGAAGGAAATACTAACTACTACAGTGTAACTGGCTACACTGTTCTCAGGCAGTTACGAATACACCTTCGTACTTATCTTCTTCTTTCCTTCTTTTTTTCTGGTTGTCTTTTACGATATGTTCCTCAAGAAGAACCTTGGAGGATTTGAAACTTTGTGTTTGTTCTTTTCACAAAACAATGGAAACCAAATATGCGTAAATACTCATTTTGGATTGTACATCCTTGCACATTATCGTTATACATTCCAATTTTGTATTTTATTCAAGACCTTTAGGCAACTTTGGCTCAGGCCAAATGGATAATGATGGGAGAATTGGTGGAATTAAGGAAGTGGAAGGAAACAGGAAAAGTCACGCACACGGTGTTTGTGCACCACAAACTTCACATGGCATGACCTATGATCGAACCGAGGACCCCAAGCACCAGAGGTGAGGACTGTACCACTGAGCCACCACGGTCCTGGTGCTGGGTAAATGCATCTAGATGCTAATAAGGGGAAAGGTTTAAGCGAAATCAAAGAAAATACTTGTGTGTATCGATAATTTTTATTATTAACCCATTCGAGTGGAAGCTGTATACTACATCTCGTGAAAGTTATGTAGAAAAAGTAACACATTTCGTTTTCAGATATTAAAGAGAATCCAAGCTGAAACGAGCAGTTGTACAATCTCCTGCATCCCAGCGAAAACTTAATAAACTTGCTCCAACTATTTTAAATGTTTGTATGTGAATTAATAATTAAGTTATTCCAAGTGTTTTCTTCGTTATCACTTATAATGAAAACTTCGTCCTATTACCTAGGGAAAACCTCAATCGCACCAGGCGAATGAGTGCTGGGTTGGGATCTTGAATAGAAACCTAGGCTGATTAGTCCTCCGCGACTCGTCAGCCGTTAGAGTTGAAAGTTCTTCCAAGCAGCTACTAGGAAACACTACCCAGATTCAGTTTGTAGTATTAACTGTTATTATATTACGTATCCACAAGGTGAGATAAAACTCGCTTTTCCCGAACATTTTAACACAAAACAACAATTTCCTTATCAGTTCAGAT